>OX421842.1:22376048-22558548 GCA_949127995.1 Suillia variegata
ATAATCGTCCTACCAGATCAACAATGGAGCGTCTAGTAGAAAAATTTTAATCCACAGGTACAGTACAAAATGTTCCCGTACCAGTGAGAGGCTGAGGCTTCAGTTCAAGAAAACCCAAATGTGTCGTTCTCAAGCGTTGGGCATCTCTGTGACGTCGTTGTGGCGAATTTTGCGAAAAGATCTTGGCCTATATCCTTACAAGATCAAATTGAAGAAGAAGAACTGAAGCCGCTTGACCACCAGAAGCGCCGTATGTTTATGAATTGGGCTGAGCAACAATTTGAAAATGATTCGGATATTCATCGAAAAATCATCTTCAGCGATGAGGCTCATTTCTGGCTGAATGGCTTCGACAATAAGCAAAATATGAGTTATTGATCAGGCAGCAATCCACACGTACTCCATTAGTCATCATTGCATCCCGAAAAAATTACGGTTTGGTGTGGTTTATGGGCCGGCGGTGTCATTGGGCCGTACTTCTTCCGTGATGATCAAGACCGGCACGTTACTGTGAATGGGAATCGCTACCGTTCAATGATAACCGAATATTTTTGGCCCCAATTGGATGATATGGACTTGGAGGACATGTGAATGAAACAGGACGGCACCACAAGCCACACAGCGAATGTCACAATCAATTTATTGGAAACCATGTTTGGTAGACGTGTTATCTCACGAAATGGCCCAGTCGATTGGCCGCCTCGGTCGTGCGATTCGACGCCGTTAGACTATTTCCTGTGGGGCTACGTCAAGTCTATGGTCTATGCCAACAATCCAGCGACGATTGATAAACTTCGTACGAATATCGAACGTGAAATTGCAGCAGTATCGGCTGATTTATGCTTGAAAACCGTCGAAAATTGGGTTCAGCGTCTAGACTTCTGCAAGCGTGCCCGTGGTGGCCATGCAAAAGAAATCGAGTTCCATACATAATGGCATCGAATTTATTTTCACAGGAATAAAGAATTTCATTGATATCCAAAACCGTTTTTGTTTTATTTAAAAAAAATGAAAAACCCTTTACCTATATCCAAGACATTCATATTCCTCGGGAGATTGATTTTACTCCCTCTTCGGATATTCAATTTCACGCCTTTTGTGATGCGTCGGAGGTAGCATATGGAGCCTGCATTTATATTCGAGTACAGCATTCTCTCTCAACCTGTTCGACCCATCTTTTATTTGCGAAAACCAAAGTTGCACCAGTGAATACCGTAGCAAACTTAGAACTATGTGGAGCTGCCCTTTAAGCAGATATGGTTGATTTTCTGTTGCAATCCATCGAGATTGATCGGAGTAGGTTATATTGTTGGTCAGATTCTACGATTGTGTTGGCGTTGTTGCAAAAACCACTGTGCCATTGGACTACATTCGTATCCAACAGAGTATGGAAGGTTGTGCAAAAGGTTGGTAATTCTCACTGGTACCACGTAGATTCACATAAAAACCCCGCTGATTTAGTAAGTTGAAAGTCGCAAGAACTAGTCGATAACCAGAAGTGGTGGCATTGCCCGTCGTGGTTACCAGGAGAAATTTCGAATTTTTCCAAAGATTTTTTTGATCAAAAGAATTATGAAACATGTGTAGCGGAAAAACTTACACAAGTTTTTTTCAATTATTTTACCCATTTTGAAGACATTATGGAAAGATTTTCTTCGTTGCAGCGAGCACTTCGTATATTGTGCAATATTTTTCGGTTTCTACGGCTTTCGGGACGCCTGAGTTCGTTTACATCTTTGGATATTTCGAATACTCGACTTACGATAATTTGCCAGAAAGTTCATTTTTCCTCTGAATATCGTGCTCTGTCTGAAAAAACTCCGATTAGTGCTCAAAGCAGTCTTGCGTCGTTAAATTCCTTTTGAGATAATGATAAATTACTTAGAGCGAAAGGCAGAATCACAGGAGCGCTGGAATTGTCTTATAATAAACGTCACCCTATAATTTTACCATATAACTGCACTTTTACTCGTCTGCTTGTTCTTTTCGTACATAAAATTTCATTGCATGGAGGTAATCAACTATGTTGAATTTGGTGAAAATGCAGTTTTATATACAAAATGTTAAAAGGATGATTAAGGCTACGATTCACAATTCTAAGACATGTGTAGTATAACGCAAAACAACTCGAAATCAGATCATGGCCGCATTACCTCCGGAGCGTGTAACGTTATCTCGACCATTTTCAAATACTGGAATAGATTTTGCTGGACCATTTGGTATCAAAAATTGTACTGGACGCGCTTGTCTTATAACAGGGATATGTTTGTTTATTTGTTTGCTTTGCGACTAAGGCAATTCACTTGGAAGCTTCCAGTGATTTATCAACGACAACTTTTTTGGCAGCATTTTTTCGTTTTGTGACGTGGATGTCCAGCGAAAATATTCTCGGATAATGAATCAAATTTTGTTGGTTCCTCAAAAGCTCTGAAGCAGGATTTTGTCCGGTTTCTTTGCTCGTCAAAGAATCTAGTGACATCACAATGCCCATCAGAGTATTTCTAGGCATTCTATTCCGGCGGTATATCCACACATGGGTGAAGCGGGGGTCAAGAGTTTTAAATTTCACTTTAGACGAATTGCTGGCAATATGAAATATACGTTTGAGATTGTCAGAGTAAGGGACAATGCCGTTTATGCAGCGGTGACCATCATACGAAGGTTTATGATCCTGCTCGCTACGTTAAAGCAGAGTGGACGTGAATGAAACGAGAAACTTGATTCGGTTCTAAAAAAATAGGGGTTTCACCGTGCATCAGTGAGTCATGTGTATACACAAAGAATAATGCAGGTAATTTTAACATAATCGCAGTATATGTCGATGACCTTATATTGGCTAGTACTAAGCTTGAAGACTTGACAGAAATTAAAGCCAATATTGCAGACGCGTTTGATATAGTAGATGGAGGTGAACTTAAGTGGAAATAGCACGCGAAAGTAGAACTGGTGCTGTTACTGTTTGTCAGCGGCAGTACATTGATAATCTTCTTAAGCAGTATGAAATGGAGAACTGCAAATCGGTATCAACACCTTTAGATGTAGGTTACCAAGTCAAATGTATTAACGATGGTTGTCAAAAGGTTAATCAAACCGAATATCAGTCATTGATTGGAACCTTGATATATTTGGCTATTTCTACTCGCCCTGATATTCTTCATTCTGTTAGTAAACTTGCTCAACGTAATGCAGATCCACATATTGTGCATCTATCGGGAGCAAAACATATTTTGCGTTATCTTAAAGGAACAATAGATTTGAAGTTACATTATTATAAAACTTGTAAACAAATTGAATGCTTTGTCGGCTCTGATTGGGGCGGAGATGCCAGCGACCGGAAGTCGTACACAGGTTGTGCATTTGTTGCAACCGGAAGCGTATTTTCATGGGAGTCGAAAAAACAAAACATTGTTGCGCTAAGCAGCATAGAAGCAGAGTACGTCGCGCTTTTAACTGCTGCGAAAGAAGCGGTGTATGTTAAGAAATTGGTCTGCGAAATGGGATTTCAGCAATTAACTTCAATGACTTTAAACAGCGATAATCAAAGCGCGCAGTTTTTAGTTAAGAATCCGAAGTATCATGCCAGAAGCAAGCATATTGACATAAAGTATCATCATTTTCGTAATTTGTATAAAAATATTGAAATTAGTTTAAATTATGTTTGTACTAACGAAATGCTTTCTGATATTTTAACTAAAAATTTGCAAAAAATCAAACATTGTAAATTTACAAATGAAATGGTATTATTTTAATTTTTAGTATTATTAATGTTTAAATATACTGTTTTGAGGAGTGTTTGAATTAATTTAACTTCTTCTTACGGAAAAAGGACCTAGTTCGTTCCAACGCGGGACGAAAAAGGACCTAGTTCGTCCCAACGCGGGACGGAAAAAAGACCTAGTTCGTCCCAACGCGAGGTGGATAAAGGACCTAGTTCGTCCCAACGCGGGATGGAAAAAAGACATAGTTCGTCCCAACGTGGGACGGCCTCCCTGTCTAATAGCCCTTTTCGTTCATCATCCCAGCATACCTCGTCTCAGCATTAGAACGCATCACAACGGGCCTCGCATTCTAAAAGGCGTTCTCCATAGAGATCCACGCAACTATCGTCATTCCCCGATTGTGGGACCTGGTCCGTCACAGGAGATTCGAGTTGCCTCAAGGGAAGTTGCGCTGGGAAGATACCATCTGGTCCCGGCGACTTATATGGCTTGAAACTATCTACAGCCCAAGCAATGTTAGCTTCTGAAATAGTTTCTAAGATATCTGATTCTATATAGGTCTCTAAATTACGAACAGATTCCATGGCTCTATTGTCTTTGTTGTCTGAGCTCCCCGGAAAGTGTGTTTCTAACAATAAGTTCAGTTATTTTTTACTTGATGTTGTCCAGGTGTTATCTGATTTCTTCAGATAACCAATGGTTTGTGTTGATTTAGCTAATATTTTCCTAAGACGAGACGCTTCAACAGTAGTCTCGATATCATCACAAAAAGATCTCCATGATGATCTCTTTGCTTTTCTCAAATATTTTTTGTAGACTTTTAATTTATCATAATAATAGTCCCATTCGATATCTACGCAAGAGTACTTTGCTTTGTTAAATTGATTTCTGCAACCCTTTCTTAACTGATTAAGCTCAGGTGACCACCATGGTGGTTTACTTTTCCCCCTATGCCTAATCAGTGGGCATGCTTTCTTTAGCGATAGATTACAAGAATTGGTAAATGATTCTACAATATTGTATAAGTCCTTTATATTATCAGGATTGTAATAGGGATTACTAGGAAGCCTCTTCTTCAGCTCGTATGCGTACACTTGCAAGTCTGTTTTTCTAAGATTCCTATTTAAACTGGGGAGAGGAATTTCCTCTTCTATTGTACATTCGATATAACGGTGATCCGAAAACGAGTACTCGTTTAGCACCCTCCTTTGAACCACTTTGTCTATCAAGAAGTCTGAGACTAGAGTCATATCAAGTACCTCTCGTGGGTTCATTTCCACGATTACATAACAGCAGCTTTGTGTTTAAAATATAAAATATATTTTCCCCCCATTAACCTGAATGAGGACAAAATCAGGCTGGTCTACTGCCATGCGGTTAAGAAGGGCATCCAAAGCAATTTTGCTATAATGAGGGTTTATCTGTAGGAGGCGCATTTGTTAGGGTGTCATCTGCGTCATCCTCTCCCAATACCTCCTTCTCCGAAAATAATTTAATGAGTCCAGCTGTCGCATCTGACCCAGAAGAAATATGCCCAATGCTTTCGCCATCGGACCGTGCTATTCGCTTTCAACATCTTCGTCTTCTGACGCTAGATTGTCAACTAAATTGGCTCGGAATGTTTTCACTTTCACCTTACCGAAACCATAGTTCACTTCACCGTCACTTTTCGCCAACGGTTCTAGTGAGTCGTCAGTGATTAAGAGCAGTATCAGTTTTGTGGCCCTTTTCGGATCCACGTCACCTACTACGTTGTTGTCAAAAGTCTTGACATATCTCTACTTATCCGTCGGCAGATTCGGGTTACATGCTCTGAAGAGCTGCATAATTTGTTCCGGATCGAATTGGACCGACGGAACCCAAACCTTGGCTCTTGGTCGAGATGGGACATCCCTCTTATCGACCAGCTTGGCTCCGGGGTACACTTCTCCCACTTTCGAGATTGCTTTTTTATATAGCTCCACAGACCTTTCGTCGTCACAAGCTATCAGTTTAATCTGCCCTTGATGCCATCCTGCGTCGGTACATGAGGGTGGAGGGCCAGGATTGCTTAACAGCACTTCCATGGCCACTTGAGCGAGTGCTGCTTGCACCCACTTCCCGCAGAACCGCCTTCATCCAGGACACCAATGATAATGCGGTTTTTGGCAACTTCCGCGAACGATTTTTGAGGTGTTATGCCTTGCGTCTTCAGCTTTTTAGCTTTGGGTTTATCTCCCTCCGCCGACCTCTGCCTTTTCACAGCAGACGTTTCTGGACGTTCTAGTTGAAAGTTAGGCAGTACAGACTTCGCCCAGTCGATTGACTTCTCCAACTCTTTCGTCAACTCAGCTTCTGTCGGCGGACTAGTATGGACTCTAACAAGTAACCTGGCAGCGTTACGCCTCTCCTGGTAACCAGCTTTAGTCGGGTCGGTGATTTTCACCGTTGGTCATTTTGGTTGGGGATTACCAGTTCTGTTTACATGTCCAGTCTACTCTGACCGAGCTTGGCTCCTGTCGTTGTAGTGGCAGCATCGGAGCTGGTAGCTCCCCCCGGTCTATTAATGGAAGAACCGGCCTCATTATTGTTGTTGTTTTTGATTTTATTTTGTTGCTCCATATTTGAACCCACGAGTGTTGGAGAAAGAACTGTCCACCTGCGCAGAGATCCGAAATACGCAGATAAGGCGGAAGGCGCCAGGTATCCGTAAGCCCCGTTTGAGACTGGGCAATTTTTTAGAAAGGGCCCTCAGCCAGGTTGATCCTCGGCACTGTTTTTTTTCTGCTGTACTATGAAAGAGTAACGAACACCAGACAATACATACATATTTTAGCTAGATACCTTCCATAATAGCAATATTGCTCAAAATGGAGTGTCTGTGGTATCTATTACCAGCCGGCACCCTTGAGGAGGGTTCAGTTAAGGATTTTTGCCGACTAGTCCCTATCAAAGTTTGACTTAAATGTTAAAACGAGATAATGGATTTCAACAAATGGCAATCTTTTGCATATAGAAGAATGTTTTGAAAATATGGACTTTCAACAGTTAATTTTTCGGATCACGCCTATTTTTTCAGTAGTTTTATGTTACTACTAAAGTACTTACTATTGAATTTGAACTGGATAGCTGCCCTGGAACTATTCCAAATAATTTTTTTTTCGCATGGAAAGGGGTGGTTTGTATGGGAGCGGTAGCAGTTTTGATCCGATATGGCCCATCTTAGAACTTATCTTAACTCGGCATGGAAAAGAGGAGCTCGCATACCAACTTCATCTCGATAGCTCTTAAACTACTATTGTTATCGCTGGGACAGACAGATGGACGGACGGACATTGATTTAGAATCCATCCGACGCTGATCATTTATATATATACTTTTTCATACCTACCACGCCGCCTTCTAAGCGTTACAAACGGAAGAACAAAAGCAATATACTCTTCGGTAAGTGCACTTGCACTTAAATATTAAAGTTCAATCAAATAACTTTCATTTGTTACCTATCTCCTATTTAAAGCGATAAATTTATTCTATTTCTATTCTATTTCATCCTCAGTGGGGTGAACTTTCCCCCTCAGTTATTGACACAATAGGTGAAAATGATGTCGCAGAGTGTCGGATTTCAACAAATGAGGTGTCTAAAGAAAGGTTGGTAGAGAGCTTCAAGGCATTTTATCATATATTGATTCTTGAGCCCTTTATTGTTGAAGTTGTCGACAATACCAATATAAAATCGGATACAAAATTTTTAAGGAGCAATTGCGAAATAATCGAACATTTTCCTTTTTTAATAGTAGGTGTTAAATTAATTCAACCACGCCCATTTTTTTGGAAGTTGTCGGCAGTGTCTATATAAGGTACGATATCGAACTTCAAATTTTAAGGAGTAATATTAGCGAAATAATAGTGTTTATTTTTTCACAGTTTCAATTAAACTTTAAATTTAGCAGATTCGATTTTTTTTCCACTGCTGTTCTTTGCACTAATCCGAAAAGCGAGAAAAAATTTAACTACAACTTTTAGCGCTAAGAAAAAACCACTGTTCACTTTATATTTTAAAAAGACACTGGCTTCGTTTTACCGAAGCCTTTATTTATAACCTCTAAAAACTACCCTTATTACTAGTCTAAAGTAACATACTAGTTAATTAATTATCAGACGATAGATAAGCGGCCTAAACAATCATACCTAAACATATATGCTGATCATAAAACGACCAGACACATCTTTTAGGACTAGATTTGTAACCTAAATAAACTGGCTGGTCCCTAAGTAAATGAACAGACAGATTATTACGGACTAGATACTGCTTATCTATCGCTTTGTTCACATTATTAAACAACAAACAACACCAAACATTTCTTGATGCTGTTTAGAAGTTTATACATACTGCCCGCGTTGAAAGATTATAATTTTTCGAAAGAAATTATACTTGAAAACCTATAATTAGGTGTACATTTTTTCCATTAATATATTGTTAAGACTGTATCTGTTTTTACCAGGGTGGATTTAACCGTTCTGCAAAAAGAGCTGTTGAACTTTTTGGAACCGAATTCTCAAACCCCAGTGGTTTGAGATATAGCAATTAAAAAGAAAGAATTGGACAGAGGAATAAATTTCAAATATTATATTTTTATTTAGAATTGTACCTGTTGATGGTTTGATCTTTGAACTGCGAATGAACATTTTAAAACTAATTACAACGGAAGTAGTTTCTTTGCTGTATTATGCTGTTACAATGGCATAAGAAATAACATAGAAAAACATAGCATCGTAGTCAATTTAAAGCAGGGCTTACAAATTACTTTAGTGCTAGATACAATTTCAGATAAATATACAAATTCAAATTAAAAGTTCGAAATTAATAATAATTCAAATTTGTTTGAAACGAACATTGCCTCACGCCTTGCAGTACGGCTGCAAAATGTAACAAATCAACTTTTTTCTACTTCATATAAAAAATAGCTATAATTAATTATTTTCTTAAAGTACGTACAATAAATATATAAAACTAAAAAATAAAGTGCATGAAAGTTCAGTTTTCATTTATATTTTTTAAGTGCGGTCATTGGTATATTCATAATATATATTATGTGGATATACTACAAAATGCGCTTAAGATTTATAAAAAGCTTAAATTGCAATGGAACCTGAAAGAATCCATCCAAAGATGGTATTTTGGACAACAGGAAAACCGCCGCTGCTTGGAATTACTCCCGGTTGAAAAATTTTAGGATACAGATCAGCCGCCAATACTAAAGAGATCGGGGCCGATTTGTTAAAATCTGGGTCTGCTAAAAGATTCGGAAGTTTATCCTTTATAGACCTTTCAATCGTTTTGGATGGAGTTCTCATGGTTATGCGCCTATCGACTCTTAAGGTAGCTTCGATCTTTATATTTGGATCAGATCTAGCTCGAATTAAAACGGAGCAAATTGCTTCGTCACCGAGAGCGGAAGTGGGAATATCCAGTTTCTGGCGTAAGACGTCAGAAATGCGACTAACAGCGGTACACGGGTCAAGAATTGCCCGAGCGTTATGGTGTTTGCCTTGAACTTCAAGTTGGATTAATGCCGTAGGCAGAAGTGTGGTAACGTGATTTCCAAGTATTGACGAATATGATGGTGGCCTAGAATTGGAACTAGATGGCTGTGGAGAGTTAGAGCGGTTTTTACTATCCGATGAACGATTTGTCTTCAAGCGCTTATGGATATGGAGAAGAGTATGATGATTTTCCTTGCAAATATGACAGCCACCAGTACTTATGCAGGTTTCATTTGAATGCTTATGGGCTAAGCAATTGGAGCAGTATTTATGGAGAAGTGCGCATTCTCTCCTCGATATTTAGAGCAAGAAACTTCTTGCATAAGCGAAGAGCGTGGAACCGTTTGCATAGCCGACACTGAAACCTCTTCGTTTTCAACTTGTGCTGCTTGATGCTGCTATTTCGTCGGTTGTTGTTGTTACTTTTAGTGGAATTCGCCATACTGAACTGAAAATTTATTGAAATATAAAAAAAAAATAAATTTTTATAAAATATTACTGAGTTGGGAGTAAAACTAGTTTAACCACTGGGCGCGTAATAAGACCTCGTTGAGTTAGTATGTCAGCAACTCGAACTCGATTATCACGTCCTGGATGGACTTTAACAATTCTCTCTAGACGACATTCGTTTGGAGGGAGATTTTCTTCTTTAACTACGACCATAATTTCAACTTTCAGGTCTTCTTGATGACTCTTCCACTTATTCCGTTTGTGTAACTCGTTCAAATATTAATTTTTCCAACGGAAGCAGAAATTCTGATGTATTGATTTGAGCTTTTGCCAGCGGTTAATAATGGAAACAGATTTCTCTAAAATTGCTGGCTCAGGTGGAGCTAAAAGTGGACCACCAACAAGGAAATGGCCTGGCGTCAACGCTGAATTGTCAGAGGGATCTTCAGACATAGGAGAAATTGGACGTGAATTGAGACATGCTTCAATTTTTGAAAGCAAAGTGGACATTTCTTCAAATGTATATATAAAGGGACCGGCAATCTTACGGAAGTGTAGTTTGAAACTTTTGACAGCGGCTTCCCATAAACCACCCATATGAGGAGCAACGGGAGGAATAAAATGCCATGTTAAACCTTGATGGTTATAAGCCGATGTGATTGATTCACGAGATGAAATTAGAAATTCTTTAGAAATAATTTTCGCTGCGCCTACGAATGTTTGTCCATTATCAGAATATAAATGAAGAGGACAACCACGCCTAGAAACAAATCTATTAAAAGCGGCAAGAAATACTGGTGTAAGAAGACTAGAAGTAACTTCGAGATGTATGGCTTTTGTAGCAAAACAAACAAAGACACATACGTAACCTTTCGTAATGAGGCATGCTCTTCCCGTATAGTTTTTAATGTCAAACGGACCTGCAAAGTCTAAGCCCGTATGAGCAAAAGGACGCGAAAATGTTGTTCGCTCAACTGGAAGCGCACTCATTATTTGTGTTTGAACTCTTTTTCTATAAATTACACAGATTTTGCACTTATGGATTGTGGTTTTGATAAGGTTTTTCACCTTTGGAAGCCGCGAGAATTGGCACTGATATGGAATAAGAATTGGATGGCGTTCATCATAAGACATAGAAGGTGAATTTTCCATTCTGCCACAGGATCTTAAAAGACCAGAACTGTCCACAAAAGGATTCAAATTAAGCAACCCACTAGATGAACTTATTAACTTTTTGTTGGACAAATCCCGATATTCTTCAGGATACGCAAATTTTTGGCAAAGTACGATAAGTTTGTTTCGAGTACTTAATATTTCAGCACTTGAAACGACAATCGTGGAAAAGTTCGTTGAGTTGCTGCGATGATTCGGATGAGTGCGATGAAAAAATCGAGAAACATAGAAAATCACCCGGAGTGCCCTGGGAAAAGTTGAAAAACGATCTAAAATATCTTCGTATTTTTGAAAAAATGTAAAAAGAGATATTGATTTTTTCTCCTCTTGAGTTTCAAAGTTAGGTGAATCTGGCCATTGAAATTTAGAGCACTTAAGCCAATGTGGCCCACTCCACCAAAGCTCATTATGAATTAAATCTGGTGGTAATACACCACGACTTGGTAAATCTGTTGGATTTGTTTTCGAATCTACATGGAACCAATTTGCCTGACAAACGTTTTGAACTATTTTTGATACGCGATTGGCTACAAATGTAGAACAACAGCATGGAGATTTTTTAAGCCACGCTAGCACTATTGTTGAATCAGTCCAGAAGAATGTGGAGTAATTTTCAACTCCTAATTGCGGCAAAATAGCGTCGACCATATCAGAAAGAAGAAGGGCCCCGCACAGTTCAAGGCGCGGAAGAAAAATGGTTTTTACTGGCGCTACTTTGGATTTTGAAGTGAGTAAAATTGATGAAATTGACTGTGATGTAGAAATACGAACGTAAATTACTGCAGCATACGCATTTTCTGACGCATCGCAGAAACCATGAAATTGAATTTCACTCGTAGGAGAGTATTTAACCCATCTTGGGATTTTAACGTCATTTATAAATGGATAATTGGATAAAAATGCATGCCATTCCTTAAGAAAATCAGATGGCAAATCTTCATCCCAGTCAATTTTCTTCATCCATATTTTTTGCATGAACATTTTTGCAATGACTATACAAGGAGATAACCAGCCAGCTGGATCAAACAACTTTGCAATTTAAGAAAGAACTTCCCGCTTAGTAAATTTTGCCCTATACTCTAAAGGTTTAGCCGAAAAAAAAACGAGTCAGAACACGCATTCCACCGTATGCCTAAAGTTTTTGCAGTGCTGCTGTCATCAAACTCTAGAAAATCTTCATGAAGGAGATGATCTTTTGGTAAATCTGCTAGAATTTGAGCGGAATTGGAAGTCCACTTTCGTAGAGAGAATCCTGCCGAAGATAAAGCTGCAACAAGCTCATTTCTTGATTTAATGGCAGTATAAACATTATGGGCACCTGTCAGTACATCGTCAACGTACATACAATTTTTTTAAAATACCACTTGCGAATGGATGGGTGTTTTTAACTTCATCTGCTAGCTGATGTAAAGTTCGAATAGCTAAGTCAGGAGCGCAATTTACCTCAAACGTAACTGTCTTCAATTCAAAATCTTGAATATCTTCGTTAGGAGAGTTCCGAAAAAGGATACGTTGGAATAGAGTATGCGTAGGTTCGATTAGAATTTGACGATACATTTTTTGTATATCGCCATTAAAAACAAATTGAAAAAATCGCCACTTTAATATTAAGTTGGTTAGGTCTGATTGAAGTACAGGACCAGTGTGCGGAAGATCCACTAGAGGCATTGAACACCACTCGAACTTTTGTGCTAGTGCTCTCTGGTTTTATAACTGCGTGGTGAGGTAAGTAGAAATGTTTTGGAGAAAATTCAAAACGGGGTGAAGAAACTATCTTCATATGATCTAAATCCAGATATTCTCGAACTACTTGATCATACTCCACTTTAAATTGAGGATTTTTTAAAAGTCGAGCTTCATTTCTTAGAAATTGAGCTGACGCAATTCCACGTGAATGGCCAAGTTTAAATTTATCAGGAAAACCCTCTTTAAATGGAAGTGAAACTATAAATCTACCATCCTCTCTACAAAGAGATAGTTCGGACATACATTTCTTCGCAAAACCTATCGGAATTTGATAAAATTGGTTTTTGTGGAAGTTCTTCTATCTCCCAAAAACGAGAAATCTCTTTGTCAAGTGATATTTCATTCACTAAAGAGACACAAGTAGAAAATGAAGAAATGGAGTCCTTCGAAACAGGACCTGTCAGTATCCAACCAAAAATGTTTTCCTGACCAATAAGAGAACCATAAATATTTCGCTTGACACCATCCAATAAAACAGATGGAAATAAGTCTCCACTAATAAGAATATCAATATGTGAGCTTTTGAAGAATTCGAAATCAGCTAACTGTATATTGGGCAGATTTTTTAACGAGGATGTGTCAATGTTGTGTGATGGAAGGTTTCCAGTTAGATTAGGTACCACAAGTGCGGTTGCCTCTATAGATAAGTTTGGATTAAGAGCAGAACCTAAAACAAAGTTGCATACTCTCTGAACTTTGGCAGTAACCACATTGTTAAGACCCGAAATTTGAGTTGATGTTTCATGAGATGGTAGTTTAAGTAGTCGAAAAATTCTCTCAGAGACAAATGTCCCCTCTGAACCAGAATCTAAAAGAGCACGAGCCATAAATGTTGTACCTAAATGGTAAATTTTTACTAAAGCTGTACCTAAAAGCACCTTTTTTGAGTGAGAAATAAAATTAGACTGGACATTGTCTACAGAGTTTGAAGAATCAGCGGACTGTATTTGAATTGACAGATGAAAAGTTTTAGCATTCTGGCTAAAAGTAGGACGGTCATTACCAGCACTAGAAAAAACCGGTTGTTGATTTTCGCGGTAAAGCATTGCGTTGTGCCTTTTGTTGCAAGTAAAACAATTATGTTTGCTTTTACAATCCTTGATTGCATGAGAACCCGCGAAGCAGTTAAGACAAAGTCCGTATTTTTTGACGACTGACATTCTTTCGTCAACTGACATGCGGAGGAAACGAGAGCATTGACGGATTGTGTGTTGCTCTTTTGGACAAAGCTTGCACGAAGGATTTGTAAAATTAGATGAATAAACATTTACTTTTTTATGAGCTTCACGGAAATTTGAAGAATCAACTGGTTTCTGGTCAGAAACTTTGAAAACTTTTAAATTGGATGAACACTTAATGTCTGAAACTGTTTCAAGAGTTTGGTAACGACTAGTAAGAAACAAATCAAAATCTTTCCACTTAGGAATTTCGGTTTTGGTTTTTACCGATTGCTCCCAAAGAGCAAGAGATTGAACCTCTAAAGAAAACGTCGTATTAGCTGTCGCTGGATTGCAGCTGAAATTTTCCTCAAATTTAACTAAACTGTCGGAAAGACGGATAAAAGTTGCAAGGAAAGCCATTTTAAAACTTAGTAGTAAGTAGGATTTGAAAATTCAAAAAAATAAGAGATATACCAACAAACTTGAAAAATAAACACCAGTCTGATATTGAAATTTTTTGAATATGTACAACGGAAGCTAAATTTGGATTTAAGTACACAAAACTTGTGGATTGAAAAGAACGGAATTATAATCAAAACTTTCAAATCTTTATTCAAATTGAACACAAATTTCCTAGAAAAATATAAAAAACGGGAAAATCGAATTTGTTTGGCTAAAAGTAATGGCTCAAACAAATTCACCTTACATACAAATTTCGCTTTTTTATGTTTTAAGATTTCGGTACTTTTTTTTTTTGTCGGATTTTACATACATATATATATATATATATATATATATATATATATATATATATATATATATATATATATATATATATATATATATAATATATAATATTTATTAACGGAATTTTTTTTTTGTTAATGATGAAATATAACAAATTTCGTTTTTAACGGTGGTTTTAGGGTTGTTTTTGTAAATTTTTATCGCTTTTTTTAGTATGTTAATTTTACCTCAGCTTTGCTTAAATTTTTCATGATTTTTTTTTTTTTTGATATTTTTGTACGTATTTGCAGGAAAATTTTACCTCAGCTTTGCATGGAGTTTTTGTTTGAATTTTGCTTGAATGTTTTTAAGAGATTTTTGTTTTCTATATTTTTTAATTTATTTTGCAGGAATTCTATAGGACTTTTCTTTTCTATATGTAAGCATGTGTTTTCGAAAAATTTTTAGAATATTTTATTTTAGATACAATTTTTGGTTTTAATTTTACATGCAATTTTAGTTGTTTTTAACCATATGATTTTTCTTTTCATTAACTGCCGATTTTAAATTTTAAAGTTAAATTAACTTTGTAGTATCAAATTAAAGAACTGAATTACCTAATTTGATAAGAAATAATTATTTTGAAAAAATTGCGATAAATTAGTTAGAAATCGCTCACCAGATATTGCTGCGGAAATCAGAATTCTTTTGGAGACACTTAGACACTATTTGTTGTATGTAAAATTTTTGGAATTTTGTCTTTATCACAAACATTTTTTTTTTTATAAAATTAAATTTTTTCTTAAATTTTCGCAAAGCACACCTTATTTTTGACCACGCACTATATAAAATAAATGAGAACTGACTCACGCTTTTGATATTTTCGGCAACCAAGCAAAGAAATGATCCGCACACTTGTGGACACGTGATCTGGATTTGAGCACGGGAGAGTTGAGCTCTTCTTGTTGCGAACGATCCGGTTCGAAGAGGACCAAATGTTTTTACCAGGGTGGATTTAACCGTTCTGCAAAAAGAGCTGTTGAACTTTTTGGAACCTAATTCTCAAACCCCAGTGATTTGAGATATAGCAATTAAAAAGAAAGAATTGGACAGATGAATCAACTTCAAATATTATATTTTTATTTAGAATTGTACCTGTTGATGGTTTGATCTTTGAACTGCGAATGAACATTTTAAAACTAATTACAACGGAAGTAGTTTCTTTGCTGTATTATGCTGTTACAATGGCATAAGAAATAACATAGAAAAACATAGCATCGTAGTCAATTTAAAGCAGGGCTTACAAATTACTTTAGTGCTAGATACAATTTCAGATAAATATACAAATTCATATTAAAAGTTCGAAATTAATAATAACTCAAATTTGTTTGAAACGAACAGTATATATGACAATATTTTATTCGTACGGGTCTTTACTTTGATTTTATTACTAATAAAGAGTTCTAAATATTTATTTTTCTTCACATTCAATAAACTTTACTTTTAATAAAATTAAACAATATTTAAAACAAATATTTCTTATTTAGATTTAGAAAATTCTTTGAATTCTAATTTTAACTACATTTCAATTTTCACATTAAACCATTATAAAATAACTTAATTATAGCTATTTATATTTAGCATCGAAATTCATATGTGACATCGAAATTATTACATTTATTTATTAAATTGAGCATTTTACAATTCTGCCCGCGTTGAAAGTTCTTAATCTTTCAAAATAATATCTTTATATTTATGTATCTGTTAAAAATAATTTATTTATTTTTCTTTAACTTTTTAACCAATAACTATCTTTGCTTATGTTAATTTTTTATTGTATCACATATTGTTTTTTTTTTATATAAAAAACCAAATTAATATTATTTTTTTAAAAACGAAAATTCTTCCATACGACCTCATGTTGTTGTTTTAGGATATCAACCGTCATATCTTAACTTAGCAAGTATTCTTCATTAGAGCGGCTAGCCTGAACTTTCTGCACCAACTCATCAGCATGTTCTTCATCCATTAGCTCAAACAATGAATTATATATACTGCCAACGAATGCAAATGGTGGTCTCGGCAACCTTTCGAAGTTTATTTAGTACAATTGCGTCGTTATTTTGATTTACGCGTTTATACCTTGAAGCAAGTTGATTTACCGTTGCCGCTGTGTAAACGTCGTTCGCTAGCGAATTCTTCAAATGTTGTATCAGCTTCATTGTTCGTCCAATTTATCCTTGTAGAGCCAATAATCCGTCATATTCACATGTACCACAATATCCCATGAGGTCTTCGTAAGCCCAATTACCTCTCTTTCCTCATAAATTATACCTGACTTATCCTCAAAAGTACTTATTTCTACTTGTCCTTTTATTAATGGAAATATGCAAAGCAAAGATAGAATTGACATTATTAAATTTTTATTTTTTACTCTTTTTGAACGTCTTGGTTCAATTAAAATAATGCTTTCATTTAATTTTTTCTCTTCTCTTTTTCCGTAGAAAAAGGACAAACATTGTGAATCGCTCTTGTCGACACTCCATTGCTTGTTCTTACGTCTACCATTCTGCAAAAGCCATCATTTCCAATTGGAATATTTTCTTCTTTTAAAAGAACAAATGCCCCTGGTTCGGACAAATATTCTAACGACCAACGCTTCCAAAATATTTCTTAGTAAGATTGCACTGCCTTCCAGTGATCTTTCAACCCATGATAACTTTTATTATTATCAGAATCTACAAAAGTTGTAAATGGTTCTCCAATTAAAATGACTTGGAGTTAAAACTTGACAATCATTAGGATCACCTGATATTGGCGTTAAAGGTCTAGAATTTAAAATGGTCTCAATTTGCGCCATTAACGAACACATTTTTTCAAATGTCATAATACCTTCATTAACTCTGAAAAAATGTTTTTTGACCGACTTAAAACACGTCGCCCATAATCCACAATTTTTCCACTCAATTTGTCTTTGAACACAAAAACTGTTAACTATTTGTAAGTGATTTTCTTCTTTAAATAATTCATAAACTTCATTTAAACTATTTTCAGCACCTATAAAATTAGTTCCGTTATCACTATAAATTTTTAAAGGACAACTACGCCTTCCTACAAATCTTTTTAATGCTCCTATAAATGCTGCTGTTGACAAATTTGATACCACTTCCAAATTGAACAGCCTTTGTCGCAAAATAAACAAAAACACAAACCAAAGCTTTATTTAATGTTTTTCCTCGTACTTTATGGTGTATAGTTATTGGACCCAAAAATATATGCCAACATTTAAAAATGGTCTAGTTCTAATCACCCTATCTCTTGGTAAGTTTCCCATTACTTGATGAATCGTTCTTGGTTCTGCTTTAAAACGTCTATAACACTGATGAACCACTTTTCGAACTAGTTTTTTACATCTTAATGGCCAAAACCCTTGTCTAACAATTGCTAATAATCCCTGCGGTCCAACATGCAAATGTTTTTTATGCAAATAAATGATTAATAAATACACCCAGTCATCTTTATATGGAAGCAACATTGGATGCTTTGCTTCATATGACAAATTTGAATTTTGAATTCTGCCTCCAACCCGAATTATTCCGTCTTTATCCAGAATTGGAGCAAGTGACTTAATTTTCGACTTACCCGGCAGGTTCTTTTTTGTTTCTAACAGATTTTTCTCATCCATAAAGTACTTTTCTTGAATTGTTTTTACAATTATTTTAATCGCATCTCTATTATACTCAATTTATTTATGATTTAAATGGTTTTTTCTGAAATTTATTAATGAATTCCAACTACATTTTGGAAAAATTCAAAATTATTTCTATGGTTAATTCTTTCTAACCAAGATTTATTAGTAATACTTACTAAAACTATTTTGCTTTTCTTAACACCTGGAAGATCTCTTATCATCTGCCAATTTGATACATCATTTTCTGGTGATTTTAAAAATGTCGGACCTTCGAAATGTCTGACCAAAATGTGTTATTAATTATTTCTCCCGCAAATAATCCCCTAGATATTAAATCAGCAGGATTTTCCTTTGTTCCTACATGTCTCCAGTTTTGTACATTACTATTTGTATAAAACTAACTCAATTAGACTCAAATATTTTTAGCAACGCTGGATCCACTTTTAATCAACTTAAAACTATTTCGGAATCTGAATAAAAGTAAATATTTTCAAACTCCATTTTTAAGCTGTCAATAACTTTTTTCATTAATTCAACTACCAAAACTGCAGCACAAAGTTCTAGCCGTAATACGGTTTCGATCCTGACTGGTGCCACTCGAGACTTTGCAGCTGCAATATTTGTTAAGATTTCGCCCATCGCGTTTACCGATTTTACATACACAACTGCTCCATAAGCTTCCATTGATGCATCAGCAAAACCATGTAGTTCAACCACTACAGGATTTTTTATTATTATTTGTCTTTTAATCTTTAACTTATTCAAGTGTGGTAATTGTTTTTTTATTTTATTCCAAATTTCTAAAATTTCATTGGGAACCTTTTTATCCCAATCAATATTCAGCTTCCATAATTTTTGCAGCAATATATATCTTTTTCTAAGTCGGCTATCATTTGCAGACATTTTACAGCTAAATACAGAGCTGCCGATGTCCCATATGTTACAGTTTTAAGAGCAAAAGTTTTAATACTTTCCTTTGGGTTCCAACGCCAAAAGATCAGCTGAAACTTTTAATGATTTTCTGCTACCCATGTCTGTCGATACATTTTTTCAATATCGGCTGAAAACACATAGTGATGTTTTCTAAATCGTAACAAAATATTAAATAAGTCTTGTAATCTCGGCCCAATAAACAACATTTCATCTAACGAAATGTTATTATAAGTTTTACAAGAAGCATCAAATACGACTCTCAATTTTGTAATCGTACTTTCTGGCTTTAAAGGAAAAGAACCTTCTTTCGGCTTGCATCGACGAATCTCCTAATTTGTCAATGTTATCTTTAAATGGTAATGCAATTATAAATTTCCTATCATTACCTACTTTAAAAATCTTTTGAAAAGGCTCTTCACATTTAATTTCATCCCGAGTTTGTAATTTTTTACTTTGAACTTCTTCCAATTCCCAAAATTGTTTTAATTGTTCACTTAATTTGTCCTCACATGTTATCATTCCACAATACATTACAGACGAGTCCACAATTGCTGGCCCACAGGCTACCCAACCGAAAACTGTATCTTGAAGCATAACACCTTGACCATCCATCGTCAGTCGACCTTCTTTCAATAAGGCATATAACACCTCAGCACCTAACAGCATGTCAATTTTACCTGGTATATTAAATTTCGGATCAGCCAACTTTATACCTTCCGGAATGCTTCCTCTTACAATTTGTTGTGAAGGCAAACTGGAAACAATTTTTGGAACCACTAAAGCACTAACTTGACTTTTAAAATCGGAAACTAAAGATAAATCTCAATTGCAACATTTTCATTGACTTCAGAATTCCTCTCACCCACACCTTCAATTGTAATGCATTAATTATTTCCTTTAATGCCCAACTGATTTTTAAAACTTTTTATTTATAAATTAACCTGTGATCCATTATCTAATAAAACACGACCTTTAACAAACTCACCTCGAACATTTTTGACTTTGAGAATGACAGTCGACAAAAGAATTTGTTTATTAATTTTGTTTTTACCACTTCTTACTATTGCACTTTTAGCAGACACTTGCGGTTTATCTGTGTGCAGAAGTACATGATGATCTCCATTGCATTTATTACAACCGGAAAATGTGCAATTTCTTTTAAAATGGCCACCATTTAAACATTTTCCACATAATTTGTATTCAAATACCTTACTAATTCTCGCATTTACTGATAAATCCTTGAACTTCATACACTGTGATGGAAAATGTGTAATTTCACATCCCATCAGACATTTTATTTTTATTAAACTCTCGGCTTTCTTCACGAAAGTACTGCAGTTAATCAAATTTTCCTTTATTACAAACGGCGTTTTACTTGCCTCTAATGCAAAAAACACTTGATCTAAAAATTTAGTTAGATCGTCGATTTTTGGAATTTCTTTGAATTTGCCAAAAACGTTTCAAAATGCATACGTAAAATATCATCCATCTTTCTTGACAACATGAAACAGACAAAAGCTTGAAGCAACTCGTTTGCCGACAAATTAGTTGCCCTAAGTACCTGTAAACTTTTCAGTATTAAGTCCTGAAATTTTTTCACATTATTTGCATTTGATGGAACAAAAGGTGCATCTAACAAATTTTTAAAACATACTGCCGTTATGGCGCTCTGATATATATTTTTCGGACAATAATTTCCATGCAATCGCTATTGTACTAGCAGCGGAACCTCTCAACTTGGACTTCAAAACACACATCTTTTGTGTAGCTGAAATGTTTGTCAAATCTATCAGTTGTATAAACAGTTCCCTAAATGAGTTACATTGTACTTAATCGCCATAAAACACAGGATGGCATTTTAAAATGCAAATTATAATAGAACTATCAGATTTTTGTTCCTCGTGAGAATAGCCCTCCGATGCCTCTTCATATAACCTCTGCAACTCATAAAAAATTTCTGTGAGATCATCATCCTCGTGTTCTTCAATATATGATAAATAAATTTGTTCTGCTGTTACGTAGAATTTCTCCACTATTTCAAACTTAACTCCATTTCTATTAAAGGAATTTATTTTTGCTTGAAGCGTATCTACTGCATATCGAAATTTCCTAACTATCCCCGAGGTTCCTACCTTTTTTCGACCGCTAGCCGAACTAACCACTCCCCCATCCTTTCTTTTAATATGTATTGACTTGATCTTGTCAATACATTCAAAATACAGGGAAGAAATTTTCGCAAAATATTTTTTAATGCTGTAATCTGTCTTTTTCACTTCATCCCACTGGCGCTCTAACAGGTTGTGATTTCTACTGAATTCGTCATATGCAGACATCAACTCTTTTAATTGAGTATCTGTCCTGTCCTCCGACATAACTTCCAAATCTTTCGACAGGTCGTTAAATATTGAAGTGATCAACTTTCCAAATTCAGTTTGAACACTCACAATCTGATGTAGCTCAATTTGATTAAGCAATTTTGTCATTTTGTTTAATCTTTTTTAATGTTATTTAATTTTTTGGAAAAAAAACTTCAAATTTTCACTTTTCCTCCTACGGAAATTCCCGATAAAAAGAAAATAAATACAAATTGTTTCCTTTTCCGAATAATTTTCTTATATATGTTTAATCTTTTTTAAACTCCTGTTTATTTCGCAGTTTCATCAAATTCGCTGCTTTTGTTTTTATTTGCAACTTCAATTTAACTTTAAATTTTGCAGATTCGATTTTTTTTCACTGCTGTTCTTTGCACTAATCCGAAGAGCGAGAAAAAATTTAACTAGAACTTTTAGCGCTAAGAAAAAACCACTGTTCACTTTATATTTTAAAAAGACACTGGCTTATTACGGACTAGATACTGCTTATCTATCGCTTTGTTCACATTATTAAACAACAAACAACACCAAACATTTCTTGGTGCTGGTTAGAAGTTTATACATACTCCCCACGTTGAAAGATTATAATCTTTCGAAACAAATTATACTTAAAAACCTATAATTAGGTGTACATTTTTTCCATTAATATGTTGTTAAAACTGTATTTATGACAATATTTTATTCGTACAGGTCTTTACTTTGTTTTTATTACTAATAAAGAGTTCTTAATAATTATTTTTCTTCACATTCAATTAACTTTACTTTTAATAAAATAACACAAAAATTAAAACAAATATTTCTTATTTAGATTTCGAAAATTCTTTAAATTCAAATTTTAGCTACATTTAAATTTTCACATAAAACCATTATAAAATAACTTAATTACAGCTATTTAATCATATGAAAAAAATTTTTATTTTTATTAGTATTTTTTTTTGTAAATTTACATCGAAATTCATATGTGACATCGAAATTATTACTTTTATTTATTAAATTGAGCATTTTATAATTCTGCCCGCGTTGAAAGTTCTTAATCTTTTAAAATAATATCTTTATATTTATGTATCTGTTAAAAATAATTTATCTATTTTTCTTTAACTTTTTAACCAATAACTATCTTTGCTTATGTTAATTTTTTAATTTTTTATTGTATCACATATTTTTTTTTTTATATAAAAAACCAAATTAATATTATTTTTTTTTGCTTTTTAAATTAATCTATACGTGGAAAGGCAATAGGGGCTGCTATTAAAGTTGGGGATATTCGGCACATCTTTCGAAAGATAACGATTAATGCAGCGATGACGAAAAGAATAACGATCCACGTTGTTAAACTCGTTCCGTAGTGCGCCAAATGATGAACATCCAAGTCTATTGGAAATCCCCAAACTGCATTTAGTGCTGGAATGTGCGGAATCTGATATGATTCAATATGAATAGTTAATGTGATTCAAAGCCGGTAGCTGCGTCGTGATATTAATATTCGGAATGATGTAAGTGGAATTTGAAGTGTATACATCATAAGCAACAAGATTCACTTCCTTCGATTGAATATAGCAGTCGGGTTTTAATGGCATTAACCCTTGGTTTTCGAGAACAAACGTGTGACATACTCCACGACATATTACCTCAGCTTCTGCAGGTTCGCTCATCGAAAAAATCCATGAATTCGTCGCATTTAGTTGACGCCAAAAGTTACGCAACGGCATAATATTGACAACACAGTCACGAGGTAGCTTCCTCCGATTGAGGAATAGTTGAATTTCACAAGTAGTACCTGCCCGTATATTGTAAATCGGGTGATTTGGTGGACAAAGCAACATCTTTGCCATGAGTTGGCAATGATCGAGTTTGTAAACGGTCAGGCCATAATATACTGCCTTCCTCGCGTCCAACAATATATTTTCGTAGTTAGGCTTCACGCTGACAAAATACCCATCATGGAAAGTTGGATACGAGTATACTGCATACGCCTGGAGCCGGTCTTTATTGATCAGTGGAATGCGTATATGAAAAAAAAAACTCTTGTAGTGGTTTTTGCTACCTTCTCCAGCTCAAGTGGGTCAAGATCGGGTAACACTAAATTTTCGCTGATACTCGATGCTATCAGCTTGAATTGGTCGTTAAATTTATGCAAAGGAAATATCTTAGCCAGAAAATGTCCGCTCAAGTTCCAGATTACGTCAATAATGTCTTGTTGAATCTCTTCAAATGATTCCATCGCTAATAGAATACTCATCGTCGAGCTTTGCAAAAGTTCGATATCCATTTGTTTATTGACGACCTCATTCAATTTATGTATTGAATTGTTGATAAAACGAAAATTCTTCCATACGACCTCATGTTGTTGTTTTAGGATATCAACCGTCATATCAGCGATAATTGATTTATAGAGATGCGTCACTTCGCTTTTTCAAATTAGGTACTGATAACGATTGAGTGGCGACGGTAGGTCGTACCAACAAAATACACGCAAAATTTAAATTCTCTCATTTCGCTCTCAGAGAACCCGAGCAGCGCGTTTGCTACTGTGTGCCGAAAATTAGCAAAAACAACAAAAGAGATACATATGCTCTTTTGTTGTTTTTGCTATTTTGCTAAAATGCATGAATATGTATGAGTAGGCATACGGCAGCATTTGTTTTCATACTTGTCGGACTCAAGCTTTGACGCGATTTTTGATATTTTTCTTCTTCAAGGTCATGCTTATGAATGTAAAATGCCGTTCGCTGCGCACAAGTATTCCCGAGATTTCGGCGTTAGCAAATTTCTTTTTATATTCAGTTTTATTCAGCAATTACTTGAACAAATATAAAAATTTTTATAGGTCGCGAACCAATTCATTTATTCTTACCTAATAAGAAAAACAATTGGAGAGAATGCTGCATAGTTTAATGCGAAACCAAAGGTAGTTCTGGACAAAGGCTGTTTAAATTCCCTGAAAATGTTGACGAAAAAAATACATGGCTATTGGCGTGCAACATGGACTTAAACATAAAGCAACAAATGTTTATATGCGAATATCATTTTCAACCCAAGCGAAGTCATTTTTAAAATTTTTAAACAGCACATGGTCTGGTATAAGACAGCCTTTCTTCAACATTCCCATGTAAATGGAATTAGAAAAACGAACGAATCTGGAGTTTGAGACTTGGTTTGATCCCACAAACAAATGCTTCGAACATCGAAAGAACATTTTGGAGTTTTTAATAAATGTTCTTTTATTCAAAAATTCTAAATGGTTGGCTGGCATTTCAATGATGGCTTCAAAACGACAACTCACAAGTCGCGATTCAAATTAAAAATAAAATAAAATAAATATCGCAGAAGAGAATATACAACACATATTATATTTATATATTAATTACATATATTAGCTGTACAAATAAGTTTCCGCCGTTTTTTGTTAATAAAATAATATTTAAACGATTTTAAACGATGTGAGACTGCTTGCTGAGTGACTTCTAAACTAAGTGCAAGTTCCTTTTGTGTTTGAGACGAATCTTCACCCAATAATTTCTCCAAATCTGCATCCTCGTAAATTTTCGGCCTTCCACTGGATCTTTGTCTTTTATGTCAAAATCACCTTTTTTAAATTTTTGAAACCACTCACGACATGTCCTCTCACTCAAAGCATCCTCATTATATGCTTCTACGAGCAATTGATGCGACTAAGCAGCAGATTTTTTTAAATTAAAAAAATAAATTAAAAGTTCCCGCAAATGACACTTAGTTGGCTCAAATTGAGACATTTTTAGATGAAGAAAAATATATGATGCTAATGCGAACTTAATAACATGATATGGTTATGTTGTACTGGAATAAACAAACTAATTTTCAAGTAGGTTACCATCTGCGAATTCCAACGTAAACCTCGTGCCACGCCATCTTTCTCAAAACGGCGGAAACTTATATGTACACCTAATATATTATAAATATATTATCAAATTATATATTATATATATAACGAAAAATAGTAAAATAGATATCTATGTATGTACATATATCGTAAATACACATAAAAATATAAAACTAAATGTTATTAAAAATATAAAACTTTCCTGCAGGTATTTGCCAAGAATATTAATTAAAGAAATGGAATTGGGAAATAAATAATATTTAGGCTATATAAAAATGAGCATGATTATTATTGTTTAAGCCAAACGTCGTAAATATTATTTTTTCTCTTTACAAATTTGAAATTGTATATATTTTTTATGTATTAGATATTTATAGTTGGCACTTCGGCCACTGTAAATACAGGGTGGCGCAACAGAAATCACCCTATTGGAAGATGCTCTCATTTTTGCAAATGGCCGCCAAAGTCAAATCTGTTTTGACATTTGTGGACTAGACAGATACAGAATACAAGTGAATAAGCCATGGAGCGATACACTCCCCAAGAACGCGGAATAATTGTGTCTATTTTTTTGCGTAACAATTCGTCTGTGGTGTTGGCAAAAATCATAATGAGCGATGAGGCTCATTTTCACCTCAGCGGGTACGTGAACAAGCAAAATTATCGCTTCTGGGGAACCGAAAATCCGCGAGTGATGCACGAGAAACCATTACACCCGCTCAAAGTGACTGCGTGGTGCGCTGTTCACGCTGGAGGAGTCATCGGGCCAAACGCCGCGGGTCAAACGACAACAGTGGACGGTGCGCGCTATAGGGCAATGTTGACCGAGTTTTTTCTGCCCGAACTGGACGAATTAGGACTGGTGGACATGTGGTTCCAACAGGACGGAGCAACAGCACACACTGCACGAGCCACAACCGACATTCTGAAGGCCGGATGACTTCTTTTGCACCACCTTGTATCAATATTTCTTAAATTTGTTGTTATTATATTATTACGGTTTTGCTCTTTTATAACGTTTAAAACGTTGTTTTTTTGATTTTTCCTCTTTTTTACTAAATTGCCCCCTCGAGCTGTGGCTTCTTGTTTTGTTTTGGATGTTTTGGAGATCCACCCAAGCCGCCGCATTTTTATTGGTCCTTCGAACCGGATCTGAACCAGCGACCTATGAAAATTTTTGGAAATCCTTTATTTTTTGGATTTCGAAAATACCAGGTGTGTTACATTTAGTTTAGTGACATTGCGGGTAGAGTTAATTTTTTTTTTGCATTTAAAAATTACATTGCAAATAGCGAAACAATATTTGTTGCTTCGTTTCTTAATAAACAACAACAAAAACTGTTCGTTCTTTTGTTGCAATTGTTATTGCTTTTCAAGTGGAACTTTTTTTTTTCGTTTCTTTCCCTTCTACTTATTTTGATTTTTCGATCGCTTGAAACTGCATTTATTTGCAGTACCCACCCCCGCGCTCTTCTTTGTTATTGTTTTTTATACGTGCTAAGGTACCTACTTACTTTTTTTTGTGCTTTGGTTTTGTCAACTCAGACAGAACTCATAAAAAAGAAAGCAGACCGAAGCATTTCGACGTATAAAAAAAATTAGTGTTAGACAACAACAACAACACGCATAGGCACGCATCAACAAAGTGCACCTGCGCTTGGACAGACACTTTTTTGTTTTGCGCAATTGTACAGACGGCCCAACAACAACAGCAGCAAATAAATTGAAAGGCGCAAATATAAATTTTGTAAATATTTAATGCAAAATACTTTTCGTGTATTTTTTGT
Organism: Suillia variegata; assembly: GCA_949127995.1. NCBI lineage: Eukaryota > Metazoa > Arthropoda > Insecta > Diptera > Heleomyzidae > Suillia > Suillia variegata. The sequence continues at coordinate 22,403,188 of OX421842.1, forward strand.
GTTGCATCAAATTATTTATAAGATTTGTTTTTGGTTTTGCGCACTTTTTTTGGATTCGTTTTCATTTTTTTTCTGTCTGCTAGTTGTTTGTAATTTTGTGTACTTTTAAACAATTTTAATTTGTATTTGTGTTTTCGATAAAATTGTTTTTGTGGGTACTTTTGTCTATTTTTGGGAGTTTATTTTACAGCTATTTTTCAATTTCAAAAAAATATTTCTTTAATCCGTTTTTCTTGGTTTTTTCGCATTTTGTTTTTTAAAGTAAGAATATCTTTGCACTTTAAATAATTTTGATGCGCAAATATTTTTTTTTGTAATATTTGGTGCTTTATTTAAAGTTTTGTTTGTTGTGTTACTTACTTTTTAAAATAAATTTAAACAGAAATGGATTCAATAAGGAATTTTGAAAGTGCTGCTGAGGCAGCTATTAAATTTATAGATAATTTTAATCTATTTTCAAAAACAGATCACTCCATTTGCACATTAGAGGTGCACAAAAAGGAGCTTAAGAAGCTCTGGGTTACGTTGAAACAGACGTATACGGGATGCTTGTCTGCGGTTAAGGCTTTATCGGGTGATCATGATCCCGAGGAAGTTTGTAGGGTAAAATCATTGTACCAAACTTGTTTTTCGGCTTATATTGCCTGTGCTGCTGCGATGGAAGAGTATTTTAGCTCTTTGAGTTCCATCGTATCGAGACAGCAACCCCCAAGCAATTTTCCTTCGGGTATTGCAACGGACATACTTCCGCCCTCTCTTTCTTCTTCATCTCCGCAATCTCCTCCCATTTCGCAAGCACCTGAAATCTCGCAGACGTCTCAGATATTGCAACTCCCTCCAACACTACTGCCACAATTAGTTACGCAGCCTACCCTGGTCTTTGATCCAATTAATAATTTAGATTTTGGAGTTACTGTACCTCCTTGTGATACAGACGTGTTTAATGGGGATTATCTATCATGGCCTAGTTTTCGTGATATGTTCACTGCCATTTATATTTCGAATTCGAGATTATCCCCAGTAGAAAAGCTGTATCACCTCAAACAGAAGACCAGTGGTGAGGCAAAAGACATAGTGAACAAATCGCCGCTCACGAATAATGGTTTCTCGTCAACTTGGCAAAATTTATCAGATCGCTATGAAAATAAGCGTATCTTAATAAATAGCCAACTGAAAATTCTTTTTGGCCTTGCAGCGGTTTCTATTGAATCTGGTAGTTTTATTAAAAAGCTACATCGTGATATAAACAACTGTGTTACTGCTTTAAAAATGCATGGCATCGACACTGGTAACTGGGATGCAATTTTAGTTTTTGTTTGTTCAACCCGGTTACCAGCAATGACATTGGCTTTATAGGAACAGTCCATCGAAATGAAATCGGACGTTCCGAAGTGGTCTGATTTGGACGCATTTCTTGCTCGCCGATTCCAAACCTTAGAAACGGTGTCGGATCTTCAAGGGGTGTCGATCACGGAGCCATTGTTAAACAAATCGACTTTTGTAAAACCATTGAGACGAATGTGTCTCACTTTACTGATGATACATCACACGCAAATGTCGCTAATATGGATTGTCGACTTTGTTTTTCGCGGCACCATACCATGATGAAGTGTCCGAAATTTTTGGACATGAGCCCCTCTAATCGTTTTAAGCAGGTGAAGAAATTGCATTTGTGCATAAATTGTTTGGCACCGTCTCACCAAATGAAGGACTGCAGTAGTGAATTTAACTGCTCAATTTGTGGGCAGCGACATCACACCACTCTGCATCGTGGTTCTTCTGGAAAATCACGTAGTTTTCAACCATCCTCTGCTGCATCTGAAGGCAGCGAACAGTGTGTAACCCAATCTCGGCAGTTGCAGTCTACTTCGACACCTATCGTGGAAAATTTGCGGTCATGTTTTTCGACTTTTTCCAAGGGTGTACTTCTCGGCACAGCTATGGTGCAAATATGTAATTCGGGATCCTTCTTTACAGTCAGAGCATTAACTGATTCTGGTTCTGAAGGAACATTTATTTCCGAGCGACTTCAGAAATTACTAAAACTGCCAGTCGAAAAGGTAAACGCAAAAGTTTCTGGTCTGAACGACGTCACTTCTGCACGTATTCAGAAAAAATGTCATTTTGTTTTGAGCTCGCAGCTTACTGGAAAGTTGCCAACATATTCATCCAATTTTGTGCTGGACGAATCAATGAAAGGCTTAAAGTTGGCTGATCCCAATTTGTTGAAGAGTAATCAAGTTGATGTGCTCATCGGTGGTGATCTTTATTCTACAATTATTTGTGATGGCATCAGGCAAAAAGTTTGTCAATCTTTGTTGGCTCAAGAATCTGTTTTTGGTTGGATTCTGACCGGTCCTCTGCCTGATACAAATGTGTCTTCTTTTACAACACTTGTTTCTAATTCGATTGTAAAAAAGCAAACTTCTAAGGAAGTTGCAAATTCTCGTGCTGTGGTTTGTCGCATCTGTAAAGGTGGCCACCCACTTACTTTTTGTAGCCAATTTTTCGAAATGAATAAATATGATCGTTTAAAGGCAGTTGTACAAAACCGTCATTGTTCTCGGTGTCTTGCGCACACTCATTTGAGTAAAGATTGTCGTAGTGAAGGTAGTTGTAAGGTGTGTAAATCGAACCACCACATTTTGCTTCACATGTCTAAAACCCCTGGAAAAGGACCTCGATCGTCCTCACAAAATAAATGCTGTAATTTTAATATTGTGCAGCATTTGTATAGCTATAAAGCCAAATTTTTAAAGTTAAAACCTTCTAGTTTGCCCCAAAAGATGTCAGTCCATTCGAGTCGATTTACACCGTTTAATATAGTTGTTTGTTGAAAGTCGTCAAATGCTATCTCGTTCGTATTGATGACTAGCTCAACGAATTTTTTTGTTGTTTCAACTTTCATCTTTAGTTTGTAAACAGATTCATACTTTACAATTTTCTTTTAAAATTTGGATAGAGTATTTTTTGCATTTTTTCTTTTGAAGCGAATTTAGATAAATGAGTGGAAATAAATGGCAAGAAATATTTACGTATCTTTTATTCTGGCTGTAGTTCGAGCCTTAAAATTTTCGTCGCATATTTTTGTATTTTTTTATTGTCGTATAGTCACTAGTCGGTCTCGAAATGCGCCTAGTAAAGAACCTAGTTCGTTCCAACGTGGGATCTCTCGTGAAACTAGAACTCTTTAAAATGTGAAGGGACCTCGTGCGTCTCCATGCACAATTAAAGGAGATTTTAGTCGTTGACAAGTTGGGAAGGGACCTCGTCCGTCTCCATGCGCAAATACTACCTGCTCTAGTTACTTTAAAAAAGCGAAGGGACCTCGTCCGTCTCCATGCGCGAGTACTAGTAGCGCTAGTTTGGATCAAAAAGCGTCTAACAAGGGACCTCGTCCGTCTCATAGCACGCTCACCGCAGAATCGCAGCCCGAACAGTCAGTCGTCATCGCTCGCTGACACTCGCCATTTATGGGACCTCGTCCGTCTCGGCAATTTATCACTCGTTACTCTACAGTCACTAATATTGGACCTCGCCCCTAGCGGCAATCAATAAACCCTCGTATTCTAGCCGAGACGATTTTGGACAATGGAGCATTTCACTGAGCTAGTTCGACATTGACATATCATTTGTTGTTTGGTTTTTCAAATACTTTTTTGAATTGAAAAACATTTACATAGTTTGAATTACGGCAATTTTTTTTAAATTTTTGATACCGCATGTTACAACTAACTAAAATGTAACCCCTCTTACGTTTTTTTTAAATTCTAGGACTTATCTTAAGTTATTTTTTCGATTTTCATCTTGATTGCAGCGACGCTGCAAGGCGGGCGGCAATGTTTACGCCAAACGTCGTAAATATTATTTTTTCTCTTTACAAATTTGAAATTGTATATATTTTTTATGTATATTTACAGTTGGCACTTCGGCCACTGTAAATATCAATATTTCTTAAATTTGTTGTTATTATATTATTACGGCTTTTGTTTTGCCGTTTGATTTAGAGATCATAATCTTATCGGAACCGCAAAGGTAACAACACCTGGATATAAAGCTGCTCTTTTATAACGTTTAAAACATTGTTTTTTTATTTTTCCTCTTTTTTTCTAAATTGGAACTTCCTACGCCGGTGCCCCCCTCGAGCTGTGGCTTATTGTTTTGTTTTGGATGTTTTGGAGATCCACCCAAGCCACCGCATTTTTAATTATAATAAAATATGGGTTATGATATTGCATTTATTTGTAATTGCCGAAAATAATAAAGTTGAGACAGGTCAACGAATTTCATGACAAGTTCTGCTCGCATGCATTTAACACATTCATAATAATGACCTTGAAGAAGAAAAATATCAAAAATCGCTTCGAAGCTTGAGTCCGACAAACTTAGCAAGTATTCTTCATAAGAGCGGCTAGTCTGAATTTTCTGCACCAACTCATCAGCATGTTCTTCATCCTTTAGCCCAAAAAATGAATAATATAAACTGCCAACGGATGCAAATGGTGGTCTCGGCAACCTTTCGAAGTTTATTTAGTACAATTGCGTCGTTATTTTGATTAACGCGTTTATATATTGAAGCAAGTTGATTTACCGTTGCCGCTGTGTAAACGTCGTTCGCTAGCGAATTCTTCAAATGCTGTATTAGCTTCATTGCTTCGTCCAATTTATCCTTGTAGAGCCAATAATCCGTCATATTCACATGTACCACAACATCCCATGAGGTCTTCGTAAGCCCAATTACCTCTCTTTCCTCATAAATTATACCTGACTTATCATTAAAAGTACCTATTTCTACTTGTCCTTTTATTAATGGAAGTATTTATATATTTATATATTTTTATTTAATATATATTTATATATTTTTATTTAATATATATTTATATATTTATATATTTATATATTTATATATTTATATATTTATATATTTATATATTTATATATTTATATATTTATATATTTATATATTTATATATTTATATATTTATATATTTATATATTTATATATTTATATACTAGCGAATGCCCGGCATGCGTTGCAATGCCACTTAAAAAAAATGGTAGCAGAACTTCCCGGTACTTCTCGGTACTTCCCGGTACTTTCCGCTACTCCCATTAGTTAGCGGAACTTCTCGGTATTCACCGTAACGATTCTGAGTTATGGCTGTGAACCAATCGGTCCGTGACATTAGGACGATATTGAGGGTCAGTGCTGGGCATGGACGACGACGTAGTTTCATCGAATGCGTACAGGGGTAACGCATTAGTTTTCGAGTGACCACGTCAGGAGAAGTGTTTTGGCGTCTTTCTCTATACCGGGGAAAGGATGAAATGTGAGGACACAAATCGATTCACTTGTTTGTGCCCACATCTAGTTTAAATTTAGGTTAAGAGAATATTAAGTAACTATTTATAAATAATAATTTATAAATAAATGAATTTGAATTAAAATTAGATGTAATCTATTTATTTTCCGTGGTTGTCGGGTACCCGTAATTTGTAACGACTGTTACAACAAAATACCGAACAAATCAAATAACGCAATGCACACGTACATACATACACCCATACGAAATCAAAACCAAAACAAACGGGAAAATTGTGTAGTTTTGAAAGTAAGTGTTTCGCCAGCAAGATTTGCTGGAAAATAAATGTAGTTTTAAGTTTAATCTTTTTAGGATCTTCATCGGAGCAGCAGCACCAGGAGGAGTATTATTGGACCCAACAGAAGTAGCATCCAGAGAAGAAGCAGCCACCAAAAAAACGACAAGTGGTCAAACTGGCAACAACAACAATATAATGCCGTATGACAAATAGTTGAGATTGCAGGGTGAGTGCAATTAGTTAAATAGGTGATCGTTTGTCCACGACAAGCAACCACATCAAATCAAAAGAGTGTTCGCAACAGGGGGCGTGCGTTCAGAGATTCTGAACTTTTTAGTTAGAACACTTCGAGAATTCAGTTTGGCCACGCCAACTATTTTAACATTGAGGGGCACAATTGCCCGAACGGTTTTAAGTAATTTCTGTGAAACACAATTCAAAGTCCTACTAGTTGTGTTGTTAAAAATAAATTCTTGTTAAGGTTTAAATTTCAATAAATTTAGTTTAGTTATATGCATTTAAAGGATATAAAATTAAATAAAAAGGTTAATTATTTTGAATTCTTTCATTAGGGCTCTAGTTGCTAATTTATAAATTTCTGTAGCTTTTCGTTACAAAATATATAAATATATATATATATATATATATATATATATATATATATATATATATATATATATATATATATATATATATATATATATATATATATATATATATATATATATATATATATATATATATATATATATATATATATATATATATATATATATATATATATATATATATATATATATATATATATATATATATATATATATATATATATATATATATATATATATATATATATATATATATATATATATATATATATATATATATATATATATAACACAATTCAAAGTCCTACTAGTTGTGTTGTTAAAAATATTCTGGTTAAGGTTTAAATTTCAATAAATTTAGTTTAGTTATATGCATTTAAAGGATATAAAATTAAATAAAAAGGTTGCTAGTTGCTAATTATAAATTTCTGTAGCTTTTCGTTACAAAATATATAAATTAAATGCGAAAACGTCAACCTGTGCGGACGCGTTTTTATTTAATCTTTCCGTTCTTCCCGTTCAAACAAACAAATAAATTGAAAAAAAAATAAAACATTAGAATAAAATTGTTTTCGGCGCGAGACCATTTAATGCCGTCAACAAACTAAACAAACAAACAAAAATAAATAATTTATTTATTTAATAAACAAAAAAAATCAAAACTTACATATAAAACAATAAAAAAAATTGTATCCCGATATGCCGGTGGAGCGCTCTCCACCGCGTGAGCGAAAAAATTCGCCAACTGTAGTGCAAAAACTCGAAGCTAATTCGGGTCTGTGCTCTGGTTTGCTTGCCGCAAATAAAAAATCGCCCGTTCAAACAATAAAAACAATGAACAATGTTCCAAAAACAACAACTTTAGGCTCCCAAAATAATTTGTTTGACTCTCGCGAAAAAACAAAAAGTTTATCGTCTTCCCCCGCAAGTCCGTTTGTTCAACAACAAAACAAATACGAGCAAACAACAAAAAACATTTCAGCTCAGAGTACTGTTGTGCGCTCTGCCGACGCTAAAACTCACAACCCAGTGGGAAAATTGCAAGACATAGTTGGAACATTGGTGACCAACAATGATACTCTGATCATTAACCAAAATGAACATAACGAACAACAAATTCGCAGTCTTCAGCAGCAGGTCCAACAACTACAACAACAACTACAAAATCAAGAAAAACGAAATGTTACGCTTCCGGTAGTATCACATGCTGAGTCTCTCTCTCCTGCTCTTCCTTGGAGTTCTCAATGTGTCACTCCAAATATGATCCCAGGTAACTCTGTATCTCCCTTTATTAAATTAAATACGCAAAACCCCCCAAATAAATATAAAAAAGTGTTAACACCCAATACAGGCAAAAGTTCTAGTGATAGCAACGAAAACAGAAAATTTACGGTAGTGCAGACTGGCATTGACCGCTACTATCCAAAAAGAAAACTTACGCCTCCCCGCGCTGAAAATATGAATTTGACCAAAATTCAAAAAACTATTCCTAACAATGAGTCTACCAAGCTGGGACAGAACCGATACGCGATTCTTGCCGATCATATGAGTACGGATCCCAAGCCGAAAACTCAAAAACCCCCTCCAATCTATCTACGTGAGCAAAACTCTAAATCTCTTTTAGATTTACTCACAAAAAATATTGGAGTAAACAATTTTCATGTAGTCCCTATCCGTAAAGGAGAAATACATGAAACAAAAATTCAAATATACAGTGAGCCAAATTATAGAATAATTATCAATTCTCTCGATAAAGCGAAAAAGAGCTATTACACATATCAGCTCAAAAGCTCCAAAGGCCTATTAGTAATATTGAAAGGCATTGACTCTTTCGTTGAATGCAAAGAAATTCAAGAGGCGCTAAAGGAAGAGGGTTTCTCAGTTAAAATGGTATCTAATATAATAAATCGCAACAAAACTCCACAGCCACTCTTCCGAGTGGAACTGGAATTCGATACAAAATCTTATAAAAAAGGTGAATCCCACCCAATTTACTCTCTGCGATATCTCTTACATCGCAAAATTACTGTAGAAGAGCCCCACAAACGCAGTGGACCAATCCAGTGCCAAAATTGTCAAGAATTTGGCCACTCAAAAACTTACTGCACGCTTCCCAGTGTATGCGTAATTTGTGGAGATCTCCACTCATCCCTAACATGCCATAAAATAAAAGAAGATGCTAATGTAAAAAAATGCAGCAACTGCTTTGGAAACCACACAGCAAACTATCGTGGCTGTCCAGTATATCAAACCTTCAAAAACAAGGCTACTACTTCAGTTGGACCCACTAATTCCAACCAAGTCATGCAAAAGTTGCCCACCCCCCCTAAACAATTCAATGTACCAATTAATGTAAATCACTTTATGAATCAAGGTGTTTCGTACGCCAGTGCTCTTAAAGTCCCCATAAACGTTCAGCCTGCTCCTCAAAGCAGCAATCTCGAACAAACCCTTCAAATGTTTATGCAAAACATGTCTCAATTTATGTCTAGTATGCAAAACATGGTACAAGACATGATTAAAAATCAAAATCTTCTGCTTCAGCATCTCCTATCCAAACCATGAATGGTTTAAAAATATCATTTTGGAATGCGAACGGCCTATGTCTACACAAACTAGAACTTTTCGAGTTCCTAAAAGAGTCAAACATAGATGTAATTCTAATTTCTGAAACTCATTTTACTGAAAAACACTATTTCAATATTCCGGGATATAGACTCTACGACACAAAACATCCAAGCGGTAACGCAAGAGGTGGATCTGCAATTCTCATTAAAAGCAGGATCAAACATTATGCTCTTCAGAATTACTGTACAGATTATATACAGGCAACTAGTATTTCTCTCGATGAATATCTAAAAGGTCTAACATTAAAGGCTATATACTGTCCACTTAGACATAAAATAAGTGAACAGCAATTTCAGTCGTTCTTCAACTCTCTTGGACAAAAGTTTCTCGCAGCTGGTGATTATAACGCCAAACACACGTATTGGGGTTCTCGTCTTATATCACCTAAGGGAAGGCTGCTGTGGAATACAGTTACTAAACTTGGTCTAGACGTAGTCTCCTCTGGCAAACCAACATACTGGCCAACAGATAGACGCAAAAACCCCGATGTAATCGATTTTGCAGTCTTTAAAACCTTAAAAAGAAGCCAATTAACTACTGAATCTTCTCTAGATCTAACATCAGACCATACGCCTACCATTATTACAATTAATTATGTCCCAAGCATCGATGTTACTCCAATAAATAAATTGACCAGCAAGCTCACAAGTTGGCTCAAATATAGGCAGTATATAAGCTCACACATAAACCCTAATGTGTCACTTAAAACGAAAGACCAAATAAATACAGCGGTAAAAAATTTCACTTTTCTGCTTACACAAGCAGCTATTGCAGCAACTCCCGGCTCAATAACAAATAGTTTAACCCACACATATAAAAAAAGCACACCAAAAGACATAGAGGATTTAATAAGAAAGAAAAGGCAAATACGCCGCGAATGGCAGAATCATAGATCTCCTACTCTGAAAAAAGATCTTCGCGACATTACCCGAAGTCTTCAAAAGCAGCTTAAGTGGAAATCTCAAAGAGACTTTCAACAATTCGTTGAACAGCTCGCACCCACCAAATCGTCAAACTACTCTCTCTGGCGAGCTGCCAAAAATATGAAAAAACCCATACTGTCGGAACCTCCCATTCGGTTATCAAACGGAAATTGGGCCAGAAGCGATGCGGAAAAAGGTGCGGCATTTGCCAATTACCTAAAACTGTGTTTTCTCTAAACACCACATTTGGTAATACCTCATTACCGGCATTAGTCGCTCAACATACCTCGAATACCCCTCGCTTTAAAAGAAAGGAAATTATGGAGACAATAAATAAATGCTTAAAACCAAATAAAGCTCCAGGTTCGGATTTGATAACACCTAAAATGGTAAAAGAACTGCCAAACATTGCTACAACGTATTTGCTCCACATATTCAATGCTATTCTTAGAACTAGTCACTACCCAGATGACTGGAAACTTTCACAAGTTAAAATGATCCCCAAACCCGGAAAAGACCCTAGTAATGTGTCTTCATACCGACCAATAAGCTTGCTCCCGGTTATTTCAAAACTCTTTGAAAAACTTTTAACAAAGTTGATTGTTCCCAAAATTACTGAAAAAGTTGTGATTCCCAATCATCAATTTGGGTTCCGAGAGAAACATGGCACAATCGAACAGGTGCATCGCATTGTACATTCAATAAAAGCCACATTTGAAAACAAACACTACTGCTCCGCAGTTTTTCTCGATATCACCCAAGCATTTGATAAAGTATGGCACGAAGGACTTATTACAAAACTATATCATATTCTTCCCGCTAATATGGTCTGCCTTCTTAAAAACTATATCACAAATAGAAAATTTGTGGTACAACACAAAAGCTTTGTCTCTCGAAAATACGAAATACTAGCCGGTGTACCACAAGGCAGTGTCCTCGCTCCACTACTATACATTCTCTACACAGCTGATATGCCCAAAAGTGATAGAACCCTCATATCCACTGTTGCTGATGACACGGCTATACTGTGCTCCCACTCAAATCCAGCTATGGCATCATATTACTTGCAGGAACACTTAGACTCTCTAAGTCAATGGCTGGCCCGCTGGAAAATTAAAGTCAACGAATCAAAAAGTTGCCATTTAACCTTCACCCTAAGAAAAGGCACGTGCCCTGCTCTGAAAATTAACGGCCAAGTTGTACCCGAAAGTTCCGAAACTAAGTATCTCGGTATTTACCTCGACCGCAGACTTACATGGCAAAAACACATTGCAACTAAAATTACCCAAATTAAACTTAAAAGGCTTGAGCTACACTGGCTTTTAGCAAGAGAATCTAAACTCAATCTCACGTACAAAGTCCAATTATACAAAAGTATAATAAAACCCATATGGACATATGGAATTGAGCTCTGGGGCACAGCCTCTCCATCGAATATTGAGAAACTCCAAAGAGCCCAATCTAAAATTTTGCGTCAAATTGCCAAAGCTCCTTGGTATATAAGAAATACAAACATCCACAGAGACTTACAAATCCCAACTGTAATTGATGAAATCCTAAATCTTACCCAGAAGTACAAGACGAAACTAATGTTTCACCCTAACATTCTAGCAAGAAACTTATTAAGACCTCTGAACTCTTCACGTCTTAAACGCTATCAAAAATATTCCCCATATATTGATTGATATGCGTGCCTACCAATCACTTGCCAATCACTGGATTCAGGCAATGAACCACAATATTTAAATAATATACTTAGTTTAAGTAATAAATTATAAATCATAAATTAGTTTAAAATTATTGTTAGATCAAAGTTAACTTAGATGATTCAATAAATACCAGTTGTTAAAAAAAAAAAAAAAATATATAAATAAATAAATAAATAAATATATATATATATATATATATATATATATATATATATATATATATATATATATATATATATATATATATATATATATATATATATATATATATATATATATATATATATATATATATATATATATATATATATATATATATATATATATATATATATATATATATATATATATATATATATATATATATATATATATATATATATATATATATATATATATATATATATATATATATTTATTTATATATTTTGTAACGAAAAGCTACAGAAATTTATAAATTAGCAACTAGAGCCCTAATGAAAGAATTCAAAATAATTAACCTTTTTATTTAATTTTATATCCTTTAAATGCATATAACTAAACTAAATTTATTGAAATTTAAACCTTAACCAGAATTTATTTTTAATAACACAACTAGTAGGACTTTGAATTGTGTTTCACAGAAATTACTTAAAACCGTTCGGGCAATTGTGCCTCTCAATGTTAAAATAGTTGGGGTGGCCAAACTAATTTCTCGGAGTGTTCTAATTAAATAGTTCAGAATCTCTGAACGCACGCCCCCTGTCTCGAACACTCTTTTGATTTTATGTGGTTGCTTGTCGTGGACAAGCGATCACCTATTTAACTAATTGCACTCACTTACCCTGCAATCTCAACTGTTTGTCATACGGCATTATATTGTTGTTGTTGCCAGTTTGACCACTTGTCGTTTTCTTGGTGGCTGCTTCTTCTCTGGATGCTACTGCTGTTGGGTCCAATAATATTCCTCCTGGTGCTGCTGCTCCGGTGAAGATCCTAAAAAGATTAAACTTAAAACTACATTTATTTTCCAGCAAATCTTGCTGGCGAAACACTTACTTTCAAAACTACACAATTTTCCCGTTTGTTTTGGTTTTGATTTCGTATGGGTGTATGTATGTACGTGTGCATTGCGTTATTTGATTTGTTCGGTATTTTGTTGTAACAGTCGTTACAAATTACGGGTACCCGACAACCACGGAAAATAAATAGATTACATCTAATTTTAATTCAAATTCATTTATTTATAAATAATTACTTAATATTCTCTTAACCTAAATTTAAACTAGATGTGGGCACAAACAAGTGAATCGATTTGTGTCCTCACAATTTATATATTTATATAGTTATATATTTATATATTTATATATTTATATATATATTTATATATTTATATATTTATATATTTATATATTTATATATTTATATATTTATATATTTATATATTTATATATTTATATATTTATATATTTATATATTTATATATTTATATATTTATATATTTATATATTTATATATTTATATATTTATATATTTATATATTTATATATTTATATATATATATATATTTATATATTTATATATTAATATATTTATATATTTATGTATTTATATATTTATATATTTATATATTTATATATTAGGTGTACAAATAAGTTTCCGCCGTTTTGAGAAAGATGGCGTGACACGAGGTTTACGTTGGAATTCGCAGAAGGTAACTTACTTGAAAATTAGTTTGTTTATTCCAGAACAACATAACCTTATCATGTTATTAAGTTCGCATTAGCATCATATATTTTTCTTCATCTAAAAATGTCTCAATTTGAGCCAACTAAGTGTCATATGCGGGAACTTTTAATTTATTTTTTTAATTTAAAAAAATCTGCTGCTGAGTCGCATCGATTGCTCGTAGAAGCATATAATGAGGATGCTTTGAGTGAGAGAACATGTCGTGAGTGGTTTCAAATATTTAAGAAAGGTGATTTTGACATAAAAGACAAAGATCGCAGTGGAAGGCCGAAATTTTACGAGGATGCAGATTTGGAGAAATTATTGGGTGAAGATTCGTCTCAAACACAAAAGGAACTTGCACTTAGTTTAGAAGTCACTCAGCAAGCAGTCTCACTTTGTTTAAAATCGTTTAAATATTATTTTATTAACAAAAAACTGCGGAAACTTATTTGTACACCTAATATTTATATATTTATATATAAATATATTTATATATTTATATATTGTATTTATATATTAATATTTTTATATATTTATATATTTATATAATTATATATTTATAAATTATTCTATAAAAATGAATTCTTCTTTCTATATTTCTTTCTATCTTTCTTTGTACCAAATGGGCGTCTAAACCATTCATCCGATTTTGATGAAATTTTAGGGATTTGCTGTGCTCACACCAACTTAGGTTTAGGGCAAAGAAACTTTTGCCACGCCCACCTATTACGCCCACAATTTGTAAAACTAAGTTAAAATATTCGATTATTTCGCTAATATTGCTCCAAAAAATCAGAAAATTGGGTATCTGAGTTTGCATATACACTGTCGATAACTTCCCCAAAAATGGGCGTGGTTGGATCTATTTAACTCACACTTTCAAAAAAATAGTGGATAATTTTTACGCCTACCACCATTTGCTCAGAAACTTGATGTGCTATATAGAAAACATGTAACGGGATGCTACGGGAAGAATAACAGGATATACAAAATAGTCCACGCCCACTTATTACGCCCTCAATTTATTTAATTAAGTGAAAATATACGATGACATTGCTAATATTGCTCCGAAAAATTTGGGATTTTGTTTCTGAGTTTGTATGCCGATACTTTCAGAGTCGTAACTCAGAATCGCTACAACGGTAAATACCGAGAAGTTCCGCTAACTAGCGGGAGTACCGGGAAGCTCTGCTAAGTGGCATTGCAACTCATGCCGGGCATTCGCTAGTATCTATATATATAAAAATGGATTCTTCTTCTTTCTATCTTTTTTTCTTTGTACAAAATGGGCGTCTGAACCATTCATCCGATTGTGATTAAAATTTAAGAAGTTGCTATGCTTACGCAAACTTATGTTTTGGGCAAAGAAAAATTTGCCACGCCCACCTATTATGCCCACAATTTGTAAAACTAAGTTAAAATATATAATTATTTTGCTAATATTGTTCCTAACAATCTGAAAATTGGTATCTGAGTTTGTATAGGTACTTTCGAAAACTTCCCCACAAATGGGCTAGGTTGGATCAATTTAACGACCACTTTCAAAAAAGGGTGGATCAATTTTACGCCTACCAGCATTGATCAGGAACTTGATGCGCTATATAGAAAACATGTAAGATGCAACGGGAAAAATAACAGGATATTCAAAATCTGCCACGCCCACTTAACTCAGATACTAAATTTTAGAATTAGGAGCATTATAAATATTATTATAAATATATATATATAAATATATATTATATATACAAACAAAACAAAATAAAAAAAAACACATAGCTAACAGCCAGCATTTATGCTCACTCACTCACTCACTCACTCACTCACTCACTCACTCACTCACTCACGCCTCTTCTACGTTTAGAATTTGCGATTAATTGTGCACATAAAGTGATCCGCGAAGTAGAATTTAATAAATTAAAAAAAAATAAATAAATTAACAAACTAATTATAGCACATATTTTAAATGCGTAGTAAACAATGCTAAAGGGTTTTTCAATAAGAGCGCTACAAAAGTTTTTGTTAAAAAAAACGGTTTTGGATATCAATGCAATTCTTTATTCCTATGAAAGTACATTGGATGCCATTATGTATGGAACTCGATTTTTTTTTGCATGGCCACCACGGGCTCGCTTGCAGAAGTCTAGACGCTGAACCCAATTTTCAAAGGTTTTCAAGCATAAATCGGCCGATACTGCTGCAATTTCACGTTCGATATTCACAGTAATGTGCCGGTCCGGTAATGCTGCCGGCCCATAAACCGCACCAAACCGTAATTTTTTTGGGATGCAATGATGACTCATGGAGTACGTGACCATTAACGAATATTTTGCTTATTGACGAAGCCATTCAGCCAGAAATGAGCCCCATCGCTGAAGATGATTTTTTGATGAAAATCCGAATCATTTTCAAGTTGTTGCTCAGCCCAATTCACAAACATACGACGCTTCTGGTGATCAAGTGGCTTCAATTCTTGCGTCAATTTGATCTTGAAAGGATGTAGGCCAATATCTTTTCGCAAAATTCGCCACAACGACGTCACAGAGATGCCCAACGCTTGAGAACGACGTGTGCGAGACACATTTGGGCTTTCTTGAACTGAAGCCTCAGCGGCAGCAATATTCTCGACACTACGGGCACTTCTTTGTCTCACTGGCACGGAACATTTTGTACTGTGCCTGTGGATTCAAATTTTTCCACTAGACGCTCAATTGTTGATCTGGTAGGATGATTATGACGACCATAAATTGGACGTAGCGCTCTTAAAGTTGAGGCCACTGACTCCGAAGTTTGGTAGTAAATTTTAATAATTTCGACTCTTTGTTGGCTCGTATATCTTTCCATGGTGAAATGGCAAACCTTACTGAAGTCAAGAGAATGGGACAAAATATGGCGTTGTTTGCTGTACCTATTTTGTATATATTGTTTACCAATTACCGATTTATTTAATGCATATATTAACGAAGTGTCCACGGGTTGTAACGTAAACATGTAAGGTTATGCTGACGATATTGCCATTTTCTGAACTAATAAATCAGCGGCTAATTGCATAAAATATATTCAAGCATCTATTAATTTATATATTGATAATACCACAATCGAATTTGTAGATAATTTTTCTTTTCTGGGTTCTACGTTAAAAAAGTGTACGTGCACATTTAGAGAATTGTGAAGAATTGTTTCACTTTTTACCAAAAAACTTCGGTTCCTTTGCGGAGTTATGGTTCTGATCCGCAAAACTTTTTTCTTTTATACAGATAAACAATTTTATACATGACGCCTATATTATGGACTGCTTATTAAGCTTGAACGTTTAAAGGTTTTGAAACGTAAACCACCCTGCTTTACCTTTTTTAAATTTAAAAAATTTTGTAATAAAAAAAATTTGATTTATTACCCATTTTTAAATACAATTATCGACTTTCTTTTTATATTCATATTGTCAAATTTTAAAATTGGTTGTCGAAAAAGTCTTTTCGCATTTCTAATCAAACTTCAACTCATTTTTTTTTATATTTATAATGAACTTTATTGAACCAAATATGTACCATTTTGGTCGACCACCTTTGCCATTTTTTCGCTAGAGACATTATTCCATCAGTGAAAAACTTTTGTGGTTTCTCGGCGAAAAACTGCGACAAGTAATTTTCACAAGCTTCTCTTGAAGCGAACTTTACTCCATTAAGGGAGTTTTGCATTGACCGAAACAAATGGTAGTCCGATGGTGCAAGGTCAGGGCTATATGGTGGATGCATCAAAACTTCCCAACCAAGCTCTCCCAGTTTTTGCAGAGTCATCAAAGATGTGTGTGGTCTAGCGTTGTGATGGAAGATGACGATCTTTCTGTTGATCAGTTCTGGCCGTTTTTTTTTGATTGCTTGCTTCCATCTCATTAGTTGTTGAAAGTAAAGTGCAGAATTAATCGATCGACCAGGCAGCTCATAATGGATGATTTCTTACCAATCCCACCAAACACTCAGCATAACCTTTCGAGGCGTCAATCCTGGCTTTGCGACCATATGTTGAGCTTCACCACGCTTGCACCATGATCTTTTTCGCACATTATTGTCGTATTTGATCCACTTTTCGTCTCCTGTTACCATTCGCTTCAGAAATGGTTCGATTTAATTTCGTTTCAGCAAAGAATCGCAGATGTTAATTCGGTCCATTACATTTTTCACAGACAATTCATGTGGTACCCAAACATCGAGCTTCTTTTTGTAGCCAGCCTTTTTTAAATTGTTCAAAACCGTTTGATGATGAATGTTTAGTTCCTTGGCGATGTCATGGCTGCTTATGTGACGGTCCTGGTCAATCTTTCCATAATTTCATCGACTTTTTAAACGATAGTTCGACCAGAGCGAGGTGCATCTTTCACATCGAAATTTGCAGAACGGAAGCAAGCGAGCGAACCATTGTTGTGCTACACGAACTGATACAGCATCGTCTCCGTAAACTTCACAAATATCATTGGTGGCTTGCGTAGCATTCTTCCCTTTTTCTATAAAAAAATTTCAAAATATAGCGAATTTCTTCATTATTTTCACTCATTTTTGAACAGCTGTAACTTTTTTTCAACTACTCCGAATTTAATTTTTTTTTTGCTTAAATGAAGCTTAAATTCAGAGTTGTAAACTAGCTCTCAAACGACTCACTCAAACGCTCAGCTCAACAAGTATATTGAGCTCACAGGTTGAGCTAGCTCACAAATTGAGCTAGCTCACAAGTTGAGCTAGCTCACTTTTCTTGTTGAGTTGAGCGATCGATTTGAATTATTTTTAATTGTTGTGTTAGTTTGCGGCCAAGGGTGAACATAAGGGGTATTAAAAATTGGTATATTCAAAAAATGGGAAAATTTTTCCCTTTAAAGCACAATATCTCGAAAAATTGTTACACTACAATATTGAAATTTGATATGTAGTCATATATCACCTTGCCGTATGACTACAAAAAAATGGCGAGGATCAGAGAAAGGGGCGGGGTACCTCCCAAACAACCCTAATTTTGTTTGCTCTCTATCTCTGAAACTATTTGCCCTACAGCACTGGGATTTAAGATGAAGTAATATGATATCAATTCGGAATAACTGTATAAAAATTAGCGATATCCACGAATATTATTCCCATAACCTCTTTATATATACAGACTTTTTGTGTAAATAAATATCTTTTCAATTCAAATCATTAATTAAAATTCGGTTGACGTCATCAATTGCGAATTTTAAATTAAAAAAATCAATTTTGGGCGGCACGAAGTTTTCCGGGGCAGCTAGTACAGGGTGGCGCAAAATTAATCACCCTATTGGAAGATGCTCTCATTTTTGCAAATGGCCGCCAATGGCAAATCTGTTTTGACATTTGTGGACTAGACAGATACAGAATACAAGTGAATAAGCCATGGAGCGATACACTCCCAATTCGTCTGTGGTGTTGGCAAAAATCATAATGAGCGATGAGGCTCATTTTCACCTCAGCGGGTACGTGAACAAGCAAAATTATCGCTTCTGGGGAACCGAAAATCCGCGAGTGATGCACGAGAAACCATTACACCCGCTCAAAGTGACTGCGTGGTGCGCTGTTCACGCTGGAGGAGTCATCGGGCCAAACGCCGCGGGTCAAACGACAACAGTGGACGGTGCGCGCTATAGGGCAATGTTGACCGAGTTTTTTCTGCCCGAACTGGACGAATTAGGACTGGTGGACATGTGGTTCCAACAGGACGAAGCAACAGCACACACTGCACGAGCCACAACCGACATTCTGAAGGCCGCGTTTCCGGGTCGCTTAATTTCGCGTTTTGGCGATTTGCACTGGCCCGCCAGATCGCCCGATTTAACGGTCCCGGACTTCTTTTTATGGGGTTTTTTGAAGTCTCGTGTTTACATCAACAAGCCTGAGACCTTGGAAGCCCTCAAGGAAAATATCCGACACGAATGCGAGAATTTATCGCCCGAAACTCTCGCCGAAGTGATGGAAAATGCCATAAAACGAGCCCGTATGGCAATCAATTGTGACGGCGCCCATTTATCCGATATCATCTTCTCGACTTAACACAATTAATTCTAAAGGCTAAATAAACATAATCAAAAAACAGAATCGAAGTTTTTTATTTAGAAAAAAAATAAGAGCCAAACAACATCGGATGACTTCTCTTGCGCCACCTTGTATATGTATAAAAAAAAACTTGGTAAAATGGAAAATTGCAATAACTATAAAACGCAATGTGTAGAAGAACGCACTAAGTAGAAACTTAAATTTTGTTATGTATAAAAAATTTGGCAAATAAAAAAAACATTCAAATAATATCATTCATGTCATGCGATACGACAGCTTACATATAATCAATTCTCTATTCCTGTGACTGGTTAGTGGCACGTAAGAAGTTGTGGCTTCTTACGAGCCATAAATATTTTTCTTTTTTAAACCGTTCCAATCTGGATGAAAAATGTTTGGTCTCTCTCTGAACTTTGCTGATCTTACTCCAGATCAAGTTTCCCAATTCTCCGCGATGTATTTTGTTGGTGCTATTTTTATCAGTCAACGGTAATCATACATAAATACCAACAAAATAATTTTTGAAATATGTAGTCAAGATCACTTTGACCATATTTAAACATGTTGAGCTAGCTCACAGGTTGAACTAGCTCACAGGTTGAGCTAGCTCCCATTTCTTGTTGAGTTGAGCGATCGAGTTGAATGTGAGTTATTTACAACACTGCTTAAAATGTCAAAATGACAAAATACGAAAAGACTTGTTCTACAACCAATATATTAAAAAATCTACTTCAACACATTACAACTTAATGAAAAACAAATACAATACCACTATTAAAAAATTTTAAAAGTTCCTCCGCAGGGCTCACTCAATAAGGTTATAGCACTATTACAACAACAATAATTCTACAACAAACACATGTAATTTGTTTTTCGTCTTTAGATTGTCATTTTGACAATTTGTTTTAGAGCAAGGCCGTAGCCAGGATTTTTTCTGGAGGGGTTGGTTTGCAGCAATATCTACAAATCGATCTAAACAGAATAATTGTTTTTTTTAATTTGTTTAATAAACATACACAATGTTAAAAAAATGATTTTAATGATATGGTACCATGTTTGCTAGCCATTATGAAAATAGTTATTCTATCATCAAATTTAGAGGAATAAAGATGATTTTAATTTTTAACAAATACAATTAGATGCAAATATAAATGGCCCCACACATAGAACGGGTAGATAAGTCCTCCTCCCGACCACACAACGCATATATATTTTTTATTTATAATCAAACAAAAATGGTTATTGTTTTTATTTAGTTAGTTAGATTTTTTGTTTATTATTAAAATAAACGTTTAAAATTCAATGCATTTAATATCAATCTTCCAAGAAATCAACAATACAAAACTAAGATTAATTATTATTAAAACTGCGGGCCAACAGTGCGGGCCATTAAATAAGAAATCGGCTAATTTAATAATAATAATATTAAAAAAATCTTTCATAAACATGAAATATTATGAAAGTATTAAAATTATTTAATTTGTGTATAAGCCTAAGAAAAACGAATTTAGTTAAAAAAATTGTTTTGGAAATTCGGCCTTCTTTTAGAGTGACAGAATTTCAATTAATTTTTCAAAATTTCAAAAATTTCGTTAGTCACAAAATCTAAACAATTGTGTTATTGGTTGATTTTGGATATCTACAAATTTCAAAATTAAAAAAAATCAGCTGTTCTTTCGCTATAACGTTATTAAGTGAGCCCTGATCCTTCGTCGGGAGAGAGTGTGTCTTTATGGTGATATCTTCAAGACTATAGAAATATATCAAATATAAATGATGAAAATAAGATAATAACGAAAATCAAATCTATTGCCTTCCTATCTTTAAGAATCAGAATATGAATTGCGTGTCATAGCATATGGAAAGTAGTTACCTGATAGATTGCTTGTTTATCGAGCGAAGAAAAAAAACAATATGATATACAATTTAACAAGTTTTTATATTTTAAATGTGTTTTTTCATAGTTAAAGGTAAGTTGTAAATTATTCAATTTATTTATGGATTGTTTTACTCCTACTTATAAATAAAACATCTAAATCCTAAATTATAAATTGGGATAAATAAATGAATTTTCATAAGAGAAAAAGTTTGTAAACAGGCACAGTTGAAATATGTAGCGTAACAAAAATTTGATTGTTTATTTATTTTGGTGTACTTTTTAAAGTACACCGGGCGGAAAGATATAAAAAGTAAAAAATATTAAATATAACATAAATTATTTTTGAAGGCAGAAGGAAGTTCAGGGTTCTTCAAAAAGCTGTAATAGCGATCTTGGAGGATGGAAAAAAAGGAAAAAATATTCGTGGATATACTAGCAGTAAAAAGGGTGGATAACAGTGTGTGTTCAATGCTAACTAACTACGATACTTTTATGCTATTGAGAAGTGTAAAGCGTTAAGCGAAGTAGAAGCAAGGTAGTTAGATATTGATATTTTGATCAAGATATAAAAGCTTATCATATACATAGCTCTGAAGGAGAAAATAGGTGGTGGGTGATTTTCACATATCTCATTGATGTATCGATTACCAACGCTTCGAAATTATATATGTTTTCTAATCCTGACTCCAATGAATTTAAATCACAGTTAATTCAAATATTGGGTTGTCTTTTCTTATTTTGTCAATAGATGTCGTTGGAGTCGTCTATCTCGTTTATTAAATTCGGAGAAGTTGAAAAAAAGTTATAGCTGTTCAAAAATGAGTGAAAATAATGAAGAAACTGGTTCGTATTTTGTCAATAGATGTCGTTGGAGTCGTCTATCTCCAGTGCTACCAATCACATTGTGTCACATGGTGTTGGAAAGGTGACATTTTAAGCTTCATTTAAGCAAAAAAAAATAAATTCGGAGAAGTTGAAAAAAAGTTACAGCTGTTCAAAATTGAGTGAAAATAATGAAAAAAATGGTGAAAAGTCTTTTCGTATTTTGTCAATAGATGTCGTTGGAGTCGTCTCTCTCCAGTGCTACCAATCACATTGTGTCACATGGTGTTGGAAAGGTGACCTTTTAAGCTTCATTTAAGCAAAAAAAAATAAATTCGAAGAAGTTGAAAAAAAGTTACAGCTGTTCAAAAATGAGTGAAAATAATGAAGAAAATGGTCGGCAAAGTCTTTTGTCAATAGATGTCGTTGGAGTCGTCTATCTCCAGTGCTACCAATCGCATTGTGTCATACCATATGGTGTTGGAAAGGTGACAAGCTTCATTTAAGCAAAAAAAAATTAATTCGGAGAAGTTGAAAAAAAGTTACAGCTGTTCAAAAATGAGTGAAAATAATGAAGAAATTCGCTATATTTTGAAATCTTTTTTTATAGAAAAAGGGAAGAATGCCACGAATGCCACCAATGAAATGAAAGTTTGTGTAGCAATCTGGAAATATATAAATAAAATAAATATTTAATAAATAAAAACAAATAGAATATTATCATTTAACATTTTTTGTATTGAACAATTTTGGACCCACTTCCACCGGTTGTAATTTAAAAAGTACAGGCTGTGAAATGGGCGTATATGAACCCACCCCCACCCCTTATTAATGAAGATCTCAAAATAGCGACATGTTAAAATTTCATTAACTTTAGTCCACGGGAACTGGGTGCCGACGTTAAAGGGTTAAATAAACTGGGTCTACTTACTACTAACTTAAATTCAGTCTGTCTAGTGTATCCAGTCTATTCAGGCCATCCAGTTAATAAGTTTATCATGATCACTATAGTGAAATAGTCGAAAGGTTTCTAAACATATTAATGCATTTATAATTTATTTTATTTTTTTATTTATTTTATGTTTTTTAAATACAGATTTTAGTCAATGCTGCAAGAGAACATGAAATACCAAAATCACCATACAAAAAGATGGAACCATGCTTCTATCATTCTACTGCATCTGCAACTAAAAAAAGATTGATTTTTGCCGAAAAACATCAGCCAAATGTAAACAGCTTTAATGAAATAGTACTTTCAAATGATCGTATACCGAGTTTATGTAATGGCGTGGATTGCTTAGACATTATCGTTTTGCTCGAAAATTGTTCATTGATTGAGAATATTCTTCAATTACTAAGCTCTAATGAATTGCATACAATGTCATTTGTGTCGCAGAGATGGCGTAAAATTGTAAATGATAGCAAAAAAGCTTCAAAGCGTTTGCGTCATTTTCTTAATGACCGAATTGATTTTAAGGAGAACAATAGATCCCGTCTTCACATTTACAGTAAAAAATCTTCAAAATACTTTTGTTTCAACAATAGTAGAAACGAATTCAATGTTACTGCTGGTAACGCCTTCAATCAAAAATCGTCTAATCGTGAAAACAGTTTTCAAGATGACTTTATCAAACATCAAAAGGTAAAACATTTATCCATACTAATATCCATACTAATATTATAAAGGGAGGTGTATTTCTTTATTTATTTTCGTTTGTACCGTTTTCACGCTTAAACGGCTGAACCGATGTACTTCAAACTTAGAACATATATCGAGATGGGTCTGGAAGGAATGATAGGCTATATGAAATCTGCCACGCCCACATATTACGCCCACAATTAATGAAATTAAGTCTACAAAACCGATTATTTCGATAATACTATTGCAAAAAATCTCAAATTTGGAATTTAAGTTGGTATGGTCACTGTCGGCAACTCCACCAAAAGTGGGTCTGGTTGGATCAATTTAACGCCCACCGCGATATCTCAGGAACGTTGTGATCTATGATGATAAAATTTAATATAAAATTGTATGATGATAAAATCTACCATCTAACAATAAGTGGTCGTGGTTGGATCAATTTAACGCCCACCGCGATATCTCAGGAACGTTGTGATCTATGATGAAAAAATTTGATATAGAGATGTATGATGATTAAATCTCACAAAAAGTTGGCGTGGTCGGGTCAATGGAACGCTCATCGGGGAGGTTAACTGCAACAGTTGCGAAACTCAGTTTAGAGGTACATGGTGACAATATTTACAAACACACAACGGGGAGTAACGGGAAGTTCTGCATACAAATTTGGTATAAAATTACCAAATTAACCAGATATTTATACAAATATAATTCCAAAAATGGTGGGCAAAGCTGGAAAGTTAATTAATCTTAATTAACAAATAAACTAAGACTTCATTCTATTAAAATAGATCCCGTGCTCCGCTGGGTAATTTAAGCTAGTATACTATATACTATATTTAAACCCAAAATCAACATTCTTTTAATCTAATTAAATGCAAATACGTTTAGTATATTAAACAAAATTATGTAAATAAGATAAATTGTACAAATATCAAACAATGAAGTATTTATGTATATATACTATCCATACTGATCCATATCCATACTAATATTATAAAGTGAGGTGCATTTCTTTCTTTCTTTCTTTCTTTCTTTCTTTCTTTCTTTCTTTCTTTCTTTCTTTCTTTCTTTCTTTCTTTCTTTCTTTCTTTCTTTCTTTCTTTCTTTCTTTCTTTCTTTCTTTCTTTCTTTCTTTCTTTCTTTCTTTTTTTCTTTCTTTTTTTCTTTCTTTCTTTTTTTCTTTCTTTCTTTCTTTCTTTCTTTCTTTCTTTCTTTCTTTTTTCTTTCTTTTCTTTCTTTTTTTCTTTCTTCTCGTTTGTACCGTTTTCACGCCTAAACGGCTGAACCGATTTACTACAAACTTGGAACATATATCGAAATGGGTCTGGAAGGAATGATAGGCTATATGAAATCTGCCACGCCCACATATTACTCCCACAATTAGTAAGTCAACCAAATCGATTATTTCGATAATACTTTTCCAAAAAAATTTTAAATTTGGAATTGGAGTTTGTATGGTCACTGTCGACAACTCCACCAAAAGTGGGCGTGGTTGGATCAATTTAACGCCCACTGCCGTAAATCCGGAACGCGATGGTCTACAATGATAAAACTTGGTATGTAGGTGTATGGTGACGAAATTTACAACCTCAAAAAAGTGGGCGTGGTTGGATCAATTTAACCCCCATCGTGATATCTCAGGAACGTTGTGATCTGTGATGATAAAATTTGATATAGAGGTGTATGATGATGTAATCTTCCATCTCACAATTAACAAATAAACTACGACTTGATTCTACATATTACAAAATAACCCGGGCACCGCCGGGTAATTCAAGCTAGTCAGTTATAAATGATGATAAAACTTCAATTGAGTGATGGACCCTCAATTGAAGTTTTATATTGCTGTACTACAAGTTTGGGTTAGATTAAAATTATTTATTTAAATACCAAATTATAAAATAAATACCCACGATGAAGAAGTTATTTATTATGCCTCTTCTATACCGAACAATTGATTTGACTTTTTACATAAAGCCAAAACTAAGTTTTCCAACGGTTGCTAAATGATTATTAATATTTATATCTAGAAACACCCGACATGTTCTAAGTGGATGCTGTTGGTTTGAACACAGTTAACAGTTAAGCTTTACTTCACTGTAATGGGTTTGGAATTTATTGGCTGAAAAAATCGTTTTTTCTCAGGTGATTTTTCATCATTTGATCTTGAATATAATATTGAGCGTTTCAAACCTATTCGTTAAAAAACAGTAAGTTAATAAGAATCCTTGTATTTTCATAACGATCCGAAAGGTTTTGCCAATCGTGTGGAAACCCACAATTTGTTAGAGGCGGCACTTTTACTATATCTTTCGCTTCACCTCTTGTCTTTTGGTTCTTTGTTCTGCAATTTGACTAAACCCAGTCCGTGCGGTTTATGAACCTTAACATATCGTGTACGTCTATTCCAGACAGCTCTTTGAGATTCTCAAAGAGCAGTTTACCTAAAGTTTGCGAATGGAAGATAGTTTCCTTTCTGTCTAGTTATTTACAGCTTTGACAGTTTGTATTATGAGGAATTCCCATTTTTACTGCTTGCTCTCCGATGGACAAAAAACCAGTGATTACTCCCGTGAGTCTAGAGACATCCCTTCTTTTCATGTTCATCAACGATGACGTTTGTTAAATGGTTGGCCATAACGAATTGCTAATTTTACATGCCGTCTGACATCTCCATCTACACTCCGCAATTTGAAGAAATTTATTGTTAATAGTATTCTTGACCACACCTAGTTGGATTGATACTGATTTGGCAGAGTCGCTGTTCATGGCAGAACTTTTCCTAGCCAGTTCGTCTGCCTTCTCATTCCCAGACTATCCATTAGAAATATAATATTATTTTTGTAAGCTAAATATGTAATCAATAATCTGCAGGCTCTCCGATTGCCAGAGTCATTTGGTAGGCGTACAGATATCTCGATCCCTAGCTTTAGTGAGTAAATAATTGCTCCGACACCGCAATCCATTTTGGACCAATCCGTGTAAATTGTGGTGTCAAAGTTGTTTAAAATGGACCTGTTTCTCCATTTCTCACGAGAGGGACAGAGACTGGTGAAATTCCTGTCAAAAAGAGGTCTCGGTACAAAAAAATCTGTCCGCTATGAGAGATCCCGCGTTTGTTGTACTAAGATGCTTGCATGACCGGTGTCCAGGGTTCGTTGCATAGGAATTTATTTAAAGTGGACTAGGGCAGGAAAATTATAACACCATTAATTTGATTTTTATTTATAACTTAATTTGTAACTTTTTAATCAAACTTTTAATTGACGCGTTGGCTCGTGTTCGCGGAAGCCCTAGTTGAGTTGGAAGAGCAGTCGTTGCGCGGGAACAGCACGTTCACGTTGGCTTGCATTCGCAGGAGCCTCTGTTGGGCTGGCAGAGCAGTAGCTGCGCAGTTGCACAAATATAAATATATATATATATATATATATTTATATTTGTTAAATTGATTTCTACATAACTTCCTTAACTGGTTAAGCTCAGGTGTCCACCATGGTGGTTTAATTTTTCCGGAGAAACCCGGATCCAATAATTTGTAACCTCCTATATATATATTTATATATATATATATATATATATATATATATATATATATATATATATATATATATATATATATATATATATATATATATATATATATATATATATATATATATATATATATATATATATATATATATATACATATATATATATATATATATATATATATATATATATATATATATATATATACATATATATATATATATATATAATAGAGGTTACAAATTATTGGATCCGGCTTTCTCCGGAAAAATTAATATATATATATATATATATATATATATATATATATATATATATATATATATATATATATAATAGAGGTTACAAATTATTGGATCCGGCTTTCTCCGGAAAAATTAAACCACCATGGTGGACACCGGAGCTTCACCAGTTAAGGAAGTTATGTAGAAATCAATTTAACAAAGCTAAGTACTCTGGTGAATCTGACTGGTACGATTGTTATAATAAATTAAAAGTCTTTAAAAAAACATTTGAGGAAAGCTAAAAGATCGTCTTGGAGGTGTTTTTGCGGTGAAATAGAAACTACTGTTGAAGCATCTCGTCTTAGAAAAATTCTAGCTAGATTGGTTATCTTAAGAAGTTAGATAACAGCTTAACAACATCTAGCGAGGAATCACTGAAGTTATTGTTAGATACACACTTTTCTGGAGCCACGGAATTTGTTCGCAACTTAGATACTATGATAGATTCAGATATCTTAGATACTATTTACGAAGCAAATATTAATTGGGCTGTGGATAGTTTCAAGCCATATAAGTCGCCGGGACCAGATAGTATCATCGCTTTTTTGCTTATTGACGAGGCCATTCAGCCAGAAATGAGCCTCATCGCTGAAGATGATTTTTCGATGAAAATCCGAATCATTTTCAAGTTGTCAGCCCAATTCACAAACAATAATAATTTTAAGCAACCCTGGATAAAGTCTCGAAAAGTCTACCGGAGTGGCAACTATCGATTTGGCTTAATGGAGAAATGGAGAGTTGAGTTGGAGACGAGGGCGAAGAAGCGGAGACATTCGATTCACGGCTGTGCCACGAGACGAACGTGCTCAATTTTGCTTCCACGCAGACAGCGTGATTTCTATGTCATATAAATTTATGAAGACCCGTTAAGTTTGTGATTTTTTCCTACGAGCAAAAGAAATCGCTGGAACGAAGTCGCAAAACCCTCAACAACAATGATATTTACTGCTCACAGCCGACAGGAACAGTACAAGAAATTCAACAGCAACAACAACAACAGAACTTCGACCATTCAACTTCTCCGTGGAGTCGTTGAATATCAGCCACGACGACAATTTGTCATCAAAAACCCCAACAAACGATCCCTCTGACACAAGCTACATCAAACCCGCCAGAGCGCGTCATCAACCACGAGACACCGTCAACGCCAGCCACCCAAAAAACTAACAGGTGAGTTAGTTTCATTTTTATTACTTGGCACCAATAATTTGAGACTGCGCTGCCGGTGCTTCCGCGAACCAAACCTCTGCCGAGTGCTTCCGCGAGTATCGACAGTAGTAATATCACTGCCGATACTTACGAATACCCGCGCCTTGACTGCGCTTGGACTACATTGTAAAGACATTTACCAATTCTTGTAATCTGGCGCTGAAAAAGGCGTGTCCAATGATAAGGCATAAAGGAAAAATTAAACCACCATGGTGGACACCTGAGCTTAACCAGTTAAGGAAGTTATGTAAAAATCAATTTAACAAAGCTAAGTACTCTGGTGTTGAATCTGACTGGGACGATTATTATAATAAATTAAAAGTCTTTAAAAAACATTTGAGGAAAGCTAAAAGATCGTCTTGGAGGTGTTTTTGCGGTGAAATAGAAACTACTGTTGAAGCATCTTGTCTTAGAAAAATTCTAGCTAGATTGGTTATCTTAAGAAGTTAGATAACAGTTGGACAACATCTAGCGAGGAATCACTGAAGTTATTGTTAGATACACACTTTTCTGGAGCCACGGAATTTGTTCGCAACTTAGATACTATGATAGATTCAGATATCTTAGATACTATTTACGAAGCAAATATTAATTGGGCTGTGGATAGTTTCAAGCCATATAAGTCGCCGGGACCAGATAGTATCATCGCGACGCTACTTCAGCATTCTATATTAACCATTTTCAAAAGTATGTTACAATTAAACTACGTTCCCTATCTATGGAGAGAGGTAACGGTTATTTTTATTCCAAAGGCAGGCAAAAGCTCGCATACTAATCCTAAAGATTTTAGGCCTATTAGTTTATCATCTTTTCTACTAAAAGCGTTAAAGCGATTAAGAAACTACATACCGACTTCGCAGCTTGCGAACTCACAGCATGCCTACTGCAAAGGGAAATCAACAGAGACGGCTTTAAACTCACTTATCTCCGAAATTGAGAAATCAATCGAGGATAAAGAATATACCTTTGTAGCCTTCCTAGACATCGTAGGCGCTTTCAATAACATCCAGCCGAAGGACATTACAGACGCGTTGTCAGATTTACGTATCTCAAAAGCCCTTGTGAATTTTATAAAACAGTTGCTACTCTGCAGGTTCGTGAATTCGACGCTAGATCTGTTCACAGAGGTACTCCTTAAGGCGTTATACTTTCTCCTTTACTGTGGATTCTAACAATGAATGAGTTATTGTTAAATCTTGAGAAAAAGAGGATTCATGTTGTGGCTTACGCAGTTGATGTCGCTATAGTGTTAAGAGGAAAATTTCCGGACACTCTTTCCAACTTAATGCAAGGTATTTTAAATGACGTTGAACGCTGGGCTAAATGTTGTGGTTTAGGCTTAAATGCGAACAAAACTGAACTAGTTTTTGTTCACTAGGAAGTACAGTCTTCCGAATTTCAAACCCCCGACACTTAATGATATCGTATTGTCGGTAACTGATAAGGCTCGCTACCTAGGACTTATATTAGATAGGAAGCTTTCCTAGAAATTAAACATTGACAACAGAGTAAAGAAAGCTACCATAGCGCTATATTCGTGCAAAAGAACAGTAGGTGTAAGTTGGGACCTAACCCCACGTAGAGTACACTGGTTGTATACAGCTATAGTAAGACCAATTATGACGTATGGGGTTTTAGTTTGGTGGCCTTCTTTAGAGAAAAAATTCAAAGGGCAGCTAGTCTATGTAAAGGGTTTTTCAAAAGGGACGCTACAAAAATAGACCGATAGGGACAGCAAACGAAGCCATATTTTGCCATTTCATCATGGATAGATATATTAGCCAAAACGAATCGAAATTATTAATATTTACTACCAAAATTCGGAGTCAGTGGCCTCAACTTTAAGAGCGCTACGTCCAATTAATGGTCGTCATAATCGTCCTACCAGATCAACAATTGAGCATCTAGTGGAAAAATTTGAATCCACAGGCACAGTACAAAATGTTCCCGTACCAGTAAGACAAAGAAGTGCCCGTAGTGTCGAGAATATTGCTGCCGCTGAGGCTTCAGTTCAAGAAAGCCCAAATGTGTCTCTCACACGTCGTTCTCAAGCGTTGGGCATCTCTGTGACGTCGTTGTGGCAAATTTTGAGAAAAGATCTTGGCCTACATCCTTTCAAGATCAAATTAACGCAAGAACTGAAGCTGCTTGACCACCAAAAGCGTCGTATGTTTGTGAATTGGGCTGACAACTTGAAAATGATTCGGATTTTCATCGAAAAATCATCTTCAGCGATGAGGCTCATTTCTGGCTGAATGGCCTCGTCAATAAGCAAAAAAGCGATGATACTATCTGGTCCCGGCGACTTATATGGCTTGAAACTATCCACAGCCCAATTAATATTTGCATCGTAAATAGTATCTAAGATATCTGAATCTATCATAGTATCTAAGTTGCGAACAAATTCCGTGGCTCCAGAAAAGTGTGTATCTAACAATAACTTCAGTGATTCCTCGCTCGATGTTGTCCAGCTGTTATCTAACTTCTTAAGATAACTAATCTAGCTAGAATTTTTCTAAGACGAGATGCTTCAACAGTAGTTTCTATTTCACCGCAAAAACACCTCCAAGACGATCTTTTAGCTTTCCTCAAATGTTTTTTAAAGACTTTTAATTTATTATAACAATCGTACCAGTCAGATTCACCAGAGTACTTAGCTTTGTTAAATTGATTTCTACATAACTTCCTTAACTGGTTAAGCTCAGGTGTCCACCATGGTGGTTTAATTTTTCCGGAGAAAGCCGGATCCAATAATTTGTAACCTCCTATATATATATTTATATATATATATAATATATATATATATATATATATATATATATATATATATATATATATATATATATATATATATATATATATATATATATATATATATATATATATATATATATATATATATCGTTGCATAGGAATTTATTTAAAGTGGACTAGGGCAGGAAAATTATAGGAATTTATTTAAAGTGGACTAGGGCAGGAAAATTATAACACCATGATTTTTATTTATAACTTAATTTGTAACTTTTTAATCAAACTTTTAATTGACGCGTTGGCTCGTGTTCGCGGAAGCCCTAGTTGAGTTGGAAGAGCAGTCGTTGCGCGGGAACAGCACGTTCACGTTGGCTTGCATTCGCAGGAGCCTCTGTTGGGCTGGCAGAGCAGTAGCTGCGCAGTTGCACGTTGCGTTGTCTTATATTCGCAGCATGTAGGTAGGTAGGTTGGTAGGTAGGTAGGTTGGTAGGTTGGTAGGTTGGTATATATATATATATATATATATATATATATATATATATATATATATATATATATATATATATATATATATATATATATATATATATATATATATATATATATATATATATATATATATATATATATATATTTGTTAAATTGATTTCTACATAACTTCCTTAACTGGTTAAGCTCAGGTGTCCACCATGGTGGTTTAATTTTTCCGGAGAAAGCCGGATCCAATAATTTGTAACCTCCTATATATATATTTATATATATTTATATATATATATATATATATATATATATAATAGAGGTTACAAATTATTGGATCCGGCTTTCTCCGGAAAAATTAAATTATATATATATATATATATATATATATATATATATATATATATATATATATATATATATATATAATAGAGGTTACAAATTATTGGATCCGGCTTTCTCCGGAAAAATTAAACCACCATGGTGGACACCGGAGCTTCACCAGTTAAGGAAGTTATGTAGAAATCAATTTAAGAAAGCTAAGTACTCTGGTGAATCTGACTGGTACGATTGTTATAATAAATTAAAAGTCTTTAAAAAAACATTTGAGGAAAGCTAAAAGATCGTCTTGGAGGTGTTTTTGCGGTGAAATAGAAACTACTGTTGAAGCATCTCGTCTTAGAAAAATTCTAGCTAGATTGGTTATCTTAAGAAGTTAGATAACAGCTGGACAACATCTAGCGAGGAATCACTGAAGTTATTGTTAGATACACACTTTTCTGGAGCCACGGAATTTGTTCGCAACTTAGATACTATGATAGATTCAGATATCTTAGATACTATTTACGAAGCAAATATTAATTGGGCTGTGGATAGTTTCAAGCCATATAAGTCGCCGGGACCAGATAGTATCATCGCTTTTTTGCTTATTGACGAGGCCATTCAGCCAGAAATGAGCCTCATCGCTGAAGATGATTTTTCGATGAAAATCCGAATCATTTTCAAGTTGTCAGCCCAATTCACAAACAATAATAATTTTAAGCAACCCTGGATAAAGTCTCGAAAAGTCTACCGGAGTGGCAACTATCGATTTGGCTTAATGGAGAAATGGAGAGTTGAGTTGGAGACGAGGGCGAAGAAGCGGAGACATTCGATTCACGGCTGTGCCACGAGACGAACGTGCTCAATTTTGCTTCCACGCAGACAGCGTGATTTCTATGTCATATAAATTTATGAAGACCCGTTAAGTTTGTGATTTTTTCCTACGAGCAAAAGAAATCGCTGGAACGAAGTCGCAAAACCCTCAACAACAATGATATTTACTGCTCACAGCCGACAGGAACAGTACAAGAAATTCAACAGCAACAACAACAACAGAACTTCGACCATTCAACTTCTCCGTGGAGTCGTTGAATATCAGCCACGACGACAATTTGTCATCAAAAACCCCAACAAACGATCCCTCTGACACAAGCTACATCAAACCCGCCAGAGCGCGTCATCAACCACGAGACACCGTCAACGCCAGCCACCCAAAAAACTAACAGGTGAGTTAGTTTCATTTTTATTACTTGGCACCAATAATTTGAGACTGCGCTGCCGGTGCTTCCGCGAACCAAACCTCTGCCGAGTGCTTCCGCGAGTATCGACAGTAGTAATATCACTGCCGATACTTACGAATACCCGCGCCTTGACTGCGCTTGGACTACATTGTAAAGACATTTACCAATTCTTGTAATCTGGCGCTGAAAAAGGCGTGTCCAATGATAAGGCATAAAGGAAAAATTAAACCACCATGGTGGACACCTGAGCTTAACCAGTTAAGGAAGTTATGTAGAAATCAATTTAACAAAGCTAAGTACTCTGGTGTTGAATCTGACTGGGACGATTATTATAATAAATTAAAAGTCTTTAAAAAACATTTGAGGAAAGCTAAAAGATCGTCTTGGAGGTGTTTTTGCGGTGAAATAGAAACTACTGTTGAAGCATCTCGTCTTAGAAAAATTCTAGCTAGATTGGTTATCTTAAGAAGTTAGATAACAGTTGGGCAACATCTAGCGAGGAATCACTGAAGTTATTGTTAGATACACACTTTTCTGGAGCCACGGAATTTGTTCGCAACTTAGATACTATGATAGATTCAGATATCTTAGATACTATTTACGAAGCAAATATTAATTGGGCTGTGGATAGTTTCAAGCCATATAAGTCGCCGGGACCAGATAGTATCATCGCTTTTTTGCTTATTGACGAGGCCATTCAGCCAGAAATGAGCCTCATCGCTGAAGATGATTTTTCGATGAAAATCCGAATCATTTTCAAGTTGTCAGCCCAATTCACAAACATACGACGCTTTTGGTGGTCAAGCAGCTTCAGTTCTTGCGTTAATTTGATCTTGAAAGGATGTAGGCCAAGATCTTTTCTCAAAATTTGCCACAACGACGTCACAGAGATGCCCAACGCTTGAGAACGACGTGTGAGAGACACATTTGGGCTTTCTTGAACTGAAGCCTCAGCGGCAGCAATATTCTCGACACTACGGGCACTTCTTTGTCTTACTGGTACGGGAACATTTTGTACTGTGCCTGTGGATTCAAATTTTTCCACTAGATGCTCAATTGTTGATCTGGTAGGACGATTATGACGACCATTAATTGGACGTAGCGCTCTTAAAGTTGAGGCCACTGACTCCGAATTTTGGTAGTAAATATTAATAATTTCGATTCGTTTTGGCTAATATATCTATCCATGATGAAATGGCAAAATATGGCTTCGTTTGCTGTCCCTATCGGTCTATTTTTGTAGCGTCCCTTTTGAAAAACCCTTTACATAGACTAGCTGCCCTTTGAATTTTTTCTCTAAAGAAGGCCACCAAACTAAAACCCCATACGTCATAATTGGTCTTACTATAGCTGTATACAACCAGTGTACTCTACGTGGGGTTAGGTCCCAACTTACACCTACTGTTCTTTTGCACGAATATAGCGCTATGGTAGCTTTCTTTACTCTGTTGTCAATGTTTAATTTCTAGGAAAGCTTCCTATCTAATATAAGTCCTAGGTAGCGAGCCTTATCAGTTACCGACAATACGATATCATTAAGTGTCGGGGGTTTGAAATTCGGAAGACTGTACTTCCTAGTGAACAAAAACTAGTTCAGTTTTGTTCGCATTTAAGCCTAAACCACAACATTTAGCCCAGCGTTCAACGTCATTTAAAATACCTTGCATTAAGTTGGAAAGAGTGTCCGGAAATTTTCCTCTTAACACTATAGCGACATCAACTGCGTAAGCCACAACATGAATCCTCTTTTTCTCAAGATTTAACAATAACTCATTCATTGTTAGAATCCACAGTAAAGGAGAAAGTATAACGCCTTAAGGAGTACCTCTGTGAACAGATCTAGCGTCGAATTCACGAACCTGCAGAG
The DNA here is from genome assembly GCA_949127995.1 of Suillia variegata. Classification (NCBI taxonomy): domain Eukaryota; kingdom Metazoa; phylum Arthropoda; class Insecta; order Diptera; family Heleomyzidae; genus Suillia; species Suillia variegata. The sequence goes on from OX421842.1 coordinate 22,438,441, forward strand.
TAGCAACTGTTTTATAAAATTCACAAGGGCTTTTGAGATACGTAAATCTGACAGCGCGTCTGTAATGTCCTTCGGCTGGATGTTATTGAAAGCGCCTACGATGTCTAGGAAGGCTACAAAGGTATATTCTTTATCCTCGATTGATTTCTCAATTTCGGAGATAAGTGAGTTTAAAGCCGTCTCTGTTGATTTCCCTTTGCAGTAGGCATGCTGTGAGTTCGCAAGCTGCGAAGTCGGTATGTAGTTTCTTAATCGCTTTAACGTTTTTAGTAGAAAAGATGATAAACTAATAGGCCTAAAATCTTTAGGATTAGTATGCGAGCTTTTGCCTGCCTTTGGAATAAAAATAACCGTTACCTCTCTCCATAGAGAGGGAACGTAGTTTAATTGTAACATACTTTTGAAAATGGTTAATATAGAATGCTGAAGTAGCGTCGCGATGATACTATCTGGTCCCGGCGACTTATATGGCTTGAAACTATCCACAGCCCAATTAATATTTGCTTCGTAAATAGTATCTAAGATATCTGAATCTATCATAGTATCTAAGTTGCGAACAAATTCCGTGGCTCCAGAAAAGTGTGTATCTAACAATAACTTCAGTGATTCCTCGCTAGATGTTGCCCAACTGTTATCTAACTTCTTAAGATAACCAATCTAGCTAGAATTTTTCTAAGACGAGATGCTTCAACAGTAGTTTCTATTTCACCGCAAAAACACCTCCAAGACGATCTTTTAGCTTTCCTCAAATGTTTTTTAAAGACTTTTAATTTATTATAATAATCGTCCCAGTCAGATTCAACACCAGAGTACTTAGCTTTGTTAAATTGATTTCTACATAACTTCCTTAACTGGTTAAGCTCAGGTGTCCACCATGGTGGTTTAATTTTTCCTTTATGCCTTATCATTGGACACGCCTTTTTCAGCGCCAGATTACAAGAATTGGTAAATGTCTTTACAATGTAGTCCAAGCGCAGTCAAGGCGCGGGTATTCGTAAGTATCGGCAGTGATATTACTACTGTCGATACTCGCGGAAGCACTCGGCAGAGGTTTGGTTCGCGGAAGCACCGGCAGCGCAGTCTCAAATTATTGGTGCCAAGTAATAAAAATGAAACTAACTCACCTGTTAGTTTTTTGGGTGGCTGGCGTTGACGGTGTCTCGTGGTTGATGACGCGCTCTGGCGGGTTTGATGTAGCTTGTGTCAGAGGGATCGTTTGTTGGGGTTTTTGATGACAAATTGTCGTCGTGGCTGATATTCAACGACTCCACGGAGAAGTTGAATGGTCGAAGTTCTGTTGTTGTTGTTGCTGTTGAATTTCTTGTACTGTTCCTGTCGGCTGTGAGCAGTAAATATCATTGTTGTTGAGGGTTTTGCGACTTCGTTCCAGCGCTTTCTTTTGCTCGTAGGAAAAAATCACAAACTTAACGGGTCTTCATAAATTTATATGACATAGAAATCACGCTGTCTGCGTGGAAGCAAAATTGAGCACGTTCGTCTCGTGGCACAGCCGTGAATCGAATGTCTCCGCTTCTTCGCCCTCGTCTCCAACTCAACTCTCCATTTCTCCATTAAGCCAAATCGATAGTTGCCACTCCGGTAGACTTTTCGAGACTTTATCCAGGGTTGCTTAAAATTATTATTTACGATATAATAATAAATTATTTATTTAATTAATTCTTTTTTTTTCATACGATATCATAAACTAGAAACATAAATTCAAAGTAATTCATTTATTTAAAGATTATATATAATTCGCTATTTGCGCAGCAACAAAGTAAAAAAAATATATAAAAACATATAATAAAAAAATCTTGAGTGTTTAACCAAACGAGGCTCCGACTTGGTTCTTCACACATCCCCTCCTCCCCGAGGTGGAATGACTTTCCAAAATTCTTGACCGGAACGGGTGAGGCGGAAACCGAACATTTGATTTCCTATCTTTAGCATATAGCCGCGACGCTTGCCGTCTTGCTTTACGACTACAGTGCGCAAATACTCACGGAATTCCTCAACGGTTTGCTCATCCAATCCGTTGAGATCGGCTCCTTGCAACGGATCTGCGCCTATCTTCCGTTCTTGTTTCGCTGTGGCATATGACACCGGACATCGTCGAGGAAGTTCACGAAGGGGTTGCATACTTTGCGACTTGTAGCCTTCCTCCTCAAGCACTGTTGTTCTCCTGCAATATACACTTTCGTTCACTGAGCTCCCCAACTCAGGTTCGATATTATTCGTTGAAGTTTTATCAGGGAACTCAGGAAAGCCGATTAATTGTGATGGTTCGAACTCCAATACCGGTCGACTTGCAGTACTCTTCTCCAAAGCGGTACTCAACTTCTTTTCCTCGGGTACATTAGACACCGGCTTCTTTCGCACTGTCTCTACAGAGCCCTTCGTCGTCTCTGGCGGCCAACGACACCTCAACGCTGTGAACGTCGATTTTGGTGGTGGCTGCCCTCGAATACCCATTACGGCCACAACACTATATCCACGACTTCGCCGCGACAGCTGTCCTCGTGAGTATGGATACTGGTTGAGTTTAGATCCGTGCCGCTTTCGTGAGGTTCTTAAGGATTTGGAGATTTCTTATCGTTACCCATGATATTTCCTGGCGATCTGACAGTACACCCAACAAAACTATAGACAAGAATAGAAAGAATTCATTAGTTATACTAAATTAATACTTGAGCAAAAATAAACTACGAGGAATGAAACTCTTTGATTTCTCTCAAATGAGCAGTCCGAGTACCTTTTTCACCATCTCGCTTAAGATGTGCGATCACTGGTGACACGAAAGCATTGACCATATATGGTCCCTCAAATTTCGGAGCCAGCTTTGCTGCAAAACCGTCGACAGCCTTAGACAGCTGGTGTTGTCTTAACAATACCAACTGTCCTATACGGGGTCTCCATTGCCTCCTTCAAAGATTGTAATGTCGGGCCTGGTCTCGTGCAGATCTACCGAGATTGTTCTTCACTATCTCAAAAGCTTCCCGTAACTGTGTGGCTCTCTCCGACGGCTCTTGACTCGCCCCCACTTCCAATGCCTAGCCGTCAAAGGGTGAACTACTTCAGCGAAATCAGGGACGAAACGTTTATACCATGACGCCACCCCAAGTATATGTCATACCTCACGTACGTTTTCTGGTGCTGATAACTCCATAATTGCTGCTTTCTTATCAGGGTCAGTATGAATACCCTGCTCACTAACTACATGACCTAAATACTTTACTTTAGTTTGAAAGAACTCACATTTTTCTAAGTTAATCCTCAGATTGGCTTCCCTCAATCGTCTGAAAACTTCTCGAAGGTGCTCAAGGTGTTCACCAAAAGTCGCACCAGAACATGTTACTCTCACAGTATGGTTGGGTAGGTAGGTAGTTAAAGGCGTTTTTACATCTTGCGCATTAATTACAGCTACTCTATTTCTATTTGCCATTTCAAATAAATAAATACCCTACACCCAGTGTTCCATATTTTTTTAATTTTTTTTATTACAATTTTATTAGTCTGTCCGATGTCGTATCTGCATATGGTCCATGATTTCTTTTTGGGTTTATTTTTGTTTGTTTAATTTGCTTACCATGGAGTAAGTGTAGCGTATATTTTGCGACAAGGTCGCTTATTTTGTTTTGGTCTATTTTGGTATTTTGCATGATTTTCTTTTTATTGCTCATAAATGTAGTAAAAGTGTGTTGAGATAAAAACCCCGACATAACCCAACAAGCATAAACCTGGAACCGCTAGCATGCACGCATCTCAGACTCTACTACAAATCCGCTTCATGACATAAAAATGAAGCCCAACGTGGGTCACTAAAACAGGTCACAACTACATTTTTTATTAACGCGTTTAAAAGGTATTGGAATTAGTTTTAAATATAACGAAGTATTTAGCTAACTGACTTATTGAATGTTGTTAAATCAAACAAGTTTTTGTAAAACCAAAGTTACTGGAATGTAAAAAAATATATAAATTAAATTTTTTCTATACCTTTTGCTGAGTTTTATTAGTTTCCTTATGTAAGTTTTCTTTTACAAATTACATAACGGCAAAATTGCTTGCTTTTATTTGTAAATAAAACCAATATGTATATTTCAGTGTAGATAAATTTTATTCACATGTTTTCTACAACTAAATTAACGAAATAACAGAGTATAAAGTTTAAAGACAGACACATATTTTTTAAATTTAACTTTATGTAATTGATAAATTATGTCGGTTCGTCATTGTGATGACAATTTTTCTTTGGCCATACCTGGCATTATTTGTTCAATTTGTAATGAAGAAACAATTATTTCAAATTTCGCTGCTACACCATGCCAACACGGTTTTCATCGTACTTGCATATCTACATGGTTGGTCGATAATGACTCTTGTCCAATGTTTAGATGTACAAGTGACACTCAATCTTTAAAAATTGTTGGAGAGCAGATTGAGCAACCAATTATAGAAAATCGACCAATAGGTGTTGGACAGCGAAGACCTAATAATTTTAAAGGTCCAAACACGCGATCAAGAGCACCTAATTTGAATTTATTAGACATTGATATTTCTAATTCACATAATATAACAAATTCACCAATCGATACTCGTAGACGTGATACACATTCACCTGTAAATACACGTAGGAGTGGTCGTCCACAAAATTACAATAATGTTAATAGACAAATTAGAGATGAGCGAGTTCAATCTAATTTTGATATGAATCGTATTCAACAAATGATTGAAAACTCAGTCATACAACAACAAGAAAATATTAGGCGTGAGATTAGAAATATTGTAGGATCTATGATAAACGAATCTTTAGCAACACATTTTCAAAATTTAAGTGTAAATCAAAGAACGTCAGTAGACAACAATATGAGAATAAAAATAGAACCAGATTTTCCGCAAAATATGCCACTTTTGCAAGCTAGAGCTGAGCGCGAATATTTTCAAGATCAAAATGAGATTCGTGCGGAACGTCGTATTAATAATCAAAATTTGTATGACGTTAATCAAAATTTGAATGACGAAAATCATACTCGTGCTCTTTCACAAGAGGTAGTATCAAAAATTTTTCTAAATTGGAAATTGACTTTCGACGGTTCACTCGAAAATATTTCGGTTAATGAATTTATATATCGTGTACAAGCGCTTACAGTTTCAACACTTCGAGGAGATTTTAACGCATTTTGCCAAACTGCACATGTGCTATTTGAGGGTAAAGCGAAGAGTTGGTTCTGGAGATACCATCAATCGGTGCGTTCTGCGAATGATGGAAATGTCAGTCTAAACTGGAGTGACATTTGTGAACATTTACGCAGAAATTTTAAAGATTTAAGAACAGATTTTGATATAAAAGAAACTATACGTAATCGAAAACAAAGAAATAATGAGACTTTTGAAAAATATTTAGAATGCGTTGTAGCAATTAGCGATGGGCTACGAGCACCTTTAGCAGAATAAGAATTAGTTGAAACACTTATTAGGAATTTACGTCCAGAAATAAGACTTGAGTTATCGCATTTAGATATAAGTTCTATATCAGAACTGCGACGAGCCTGTCGTAGACGCGAAATTTTTTTTGATGGTGTTCAGGGATCCTCAAACTATTCAAAACCATTTAATTTTCCAAAGCTACAAATAACAGAACTACAAGACACTAATAACAACGATGAAGAACAAGATTTTTGCGTAATTCAAAAGCCAACAACTAATAAAATTGTTGCTAGTAACAATAAACAAATGTGTTGGAATTGTGACGAACAAGGTCACATTTATAATAAATGTTTAAAACCACGTAGTGTGTTTTGTTATGGATGCGGGTTAATTACATTTTTTCTTCCAAATTGTCCAAATTGTAATAAAGGGGAAAACATACAGAGAGATGCCTTCCACAACTCAAATTTTTAGTCAATCTAGATCCGCTTTACGTGCTAGAAAATATTGGACTGGCGTTAAACAAAAACAAATTTCACTAGTGTCATCGATTTTAAGCAAAGCAGGCGATATTAGACCATATGCCTCAATTTACATTTTAAACAAAAATATGTTAGGCTTACTTGATTCAGGAGCATCAGTTAGCTGTATTGGTAGTAAATTAGCAGATGAAATTCAGAATAGAGATTTTGTCATTAAATCACTTCAATCGTGCGTACGTACCACTGACGGATCTAAACAAAATGTAGTAGCTTTCATTACATTAAATGTGTCATATCAGCAAGAAACAAAACCAATTAAATTTTACATTATACCATCACTTTCGCAGGACATTTATTTAGGAATAAATTTTTGGATAGCTTTTAAAATGACAACAATTATAGTCAGTGAAATTGAAAACCAGAATTTCGATGAAAATACCTAACAATTGCATGGTGCAATCAAATGTTTTCAATCATACGAAGAAAACGGGCTTGGTAAAACTACGCTTTTAAAACATGTGATTGATATTGGCTTAGCTAAACCGATCAAGCAGCGTCATGGGCGATGAAATTGATCGTATGATAGAAATGGGAGTAATTGAAGAAATAAACAGCGCCTACTCATCTCCAGTGGTTTTAGTGCGAAAACCAGGAAAGATCAGACTCTGTTTAGATAGTCGCAATGTAAACTCTGTGACAGTGAAGGATGCTTATCCATTACCGCATATCGAGGGGATTTTAAGCAGGCTGCCACGCGCAGAATTTATTTCTAGCCTAGACCTTAAAGATACTTTCTGGCAGATGCCGTTAGAGATAAGTTCTAGCGAAAAGACTGCAGAAAGCTGGACTGACAATTAATATTACGAAAAGCAAATTTTGCTTAAAGCAAGTTCGCTATCTTGGATATGTGGTTGGACGCGGAATTTTACATACTGGTCCGGACAAAATTTTAGCAATCACTGAGTATCCTCCGCCAAAAACCGTACGTCAATTACGTCGATTCTTGGGCACGGCTGGTTGGTACCGGCGATTTAAAGCAAATTTTGCAGACATTTGACTGGAAAGAAGAAGCACAATGAGCCTTTGATCTCTTGCTAACCCCGATTTCAGTAAACCATTTATCATTCAATGTGATGCAAGCCAGAATGGAGTAGGTGCAGTGCTTGCCCAATTGAATGATGAAAACGATGAAATTCCTGAGGCTTATATGTCTCAAAAACTTAATAAAGCGCAGCGAAACTACTCTGTTACTGAACAGGAGTGTTTGGCAGCGGTGCTAGCAGTCAAAAAGTTTAGACCTTACGTGGAAGGACAAGAGTTTCATATCATTACAGATCATGCGAGTCTGCGCTGGCTTATGCAGCAGACATACCTTAGTGGACGTCTAGCCCGCTGGGCCCTAAAACTTCAGTCTTTTATTTTAACTATTCATCATCGTAAAGGCAGCGCTAACATTGTGCCAGACGCTCTTTCGCGTGTTAATTGTGAAGGTTCTGATAAGATTTTTGCTATACAGATTGATAATGTCCCAGATATTGATTTAACTTCATTAGAATTTAATAGTGCAGAATATGTTGAACAGCGTAAAAATATTGAGAGAAATAGAGACAAATTTCCAGATTTTATCATATGAGGCGGTTAAAGTCATAGTAGTGTAAGCCTTTTATTAAAACTTTCATAATCAATTCTATGACAATTATATTTAAACTATTATAATATCAGTATTTTCACAAAACTTTATAGCAACTCAAATGATATTTGATTGAGCGGTATGTCAATTAGAACTCATTTAATTTAATCCCAAATTTAACAACAACAACAAAAATAAAATAAAAACCGAATCAATTTATACTACCATATAACATGTTTTAATGTTACACTATTCTACTATTATATTAAGTTGTATATCAAAATTTGCGCATTGGTATTACCTTTATATATATATGTATTCATTTTTCAGCTATGTGGTTTGGTTGCTGAGAAGTTTGGCCTTTAAACGTTTTCTTGAAATCGTTGAAAGGCAGAGTGGTGTAAGTCCCTCACATATCGATTAATTTCAAAATTAAATAACTTCTAAACTAAATAATGTACAAAAATCATAAGATGTCAAAATCTCGTAATAAATTGAACTTTTAATAGGTATTTAAATATTTCATATAAGTTGGATTGTAAAAAATTTTCCAGTACAGTGAATTTTTGAATAAAATTATGCATTTAAATTTAATGTGTTTAATATTTTAAAATAAAAACACTACCAGAAACTACACATTCGAATTCTATCGATAACCATATTCAATTTTCCGAAAAGTGGTTTGGATGCTGAGATTTTTTGCTTTTAAATGTTTTGTTGAATTCGTTAAAAGCCAGAGTGGTGTAGGTCCCATCCATTTGTATTATTTTCAAAGTTGAATAACTTCGAAACTAAACAACGTATGAAAAAATTTTTGTAATGAATTGAACTTTTTATTGGTATATAGTGCAAAATAATGCAATGCATATTTGTTGAACTATTTCGCTAAATATCACTGTAGAAATAAGTAAAATAAAAATCATCAATTTTTTACAATCCAACGTATATGAAATAATTATATTCCAATTAAAAGTTCAATTCATTACGAGATTTTTGACATCTTATGATTTTTTGTATATTATTTAGTTAATCGAAATATGGGGGACTTACACCACTCTGCCTTTCAACGATTTCAAGAAAACGTTTATAGGCCAAATTTATCAGCAACCAAACCACATAGCTTTAAAGTGAATACATATATATAAAAGTAATTCCGAAACGCAGATTTTAGATGTATTTTTATTTTAAAATATTTAATAAATAGCAATTAAATATACAATTTAAGTTCAGAAATGTTGTCTTAATTATTACTAATACAACTCCAACAAGTCAACTTAAAATTAATATAATTATTCCAATGGAAATAAATTATACTGTGCAAATTTTGTTTTCTTTGAACTTTTTGTGTGATTGTGATTTACTGAGTGACTTTACTTTTAATTTCAATGGACTTGCACCACTATGACTTTTAACAAAATCATGATTTCGTTTACAGTCAAAATGGAGGTTGTCATTTGAGAGGCTTAAGGTTACCCCACATAGATAATATTTATTTTCAAGATAAAAATACTCGTGTAGATTGCATATATGCAATAATCTCAAATTTAAAAAAAATCGACTTACACCACTATGACTTCAACCGCCTCATATGTAAAAATTACATATACCATAGAACTGAGCATTATACAGGTGATATAGAACAGCAAGACTTTGCTTGGAAACTTGTTATTCCTAATACCATGCAGCTTGAAGTTATCCGAAATGCACACGATGTTTATACTAGTGCACACGGTGGAATCGCAAAGACGGTTGAGCGGAATTCGAAGATAGTTTTATTGGAAAGGCCTTTTTCATTCAGTGCGTGATTACGTTTAAGTTGCGAACTATGTAAAACTACCAAATATTCAACCAAAGTTCAAAGACCTCCTATTGGGAAATTTGTGCCAGTTGAAAGAATTTTTCAGCGTCTATATGTTGATTTAATCGGACCTTTTCCGAGATCAAAAAATGGTCACATAGGTATTTTTATTGTTATGGATCATTTGTCAAAATTCACTTTTCTTTGCCCTGTTAAGAAATTTGTTACATCACCCTTAATAAATTTTCTAAAAGAACATGTTTTTGATGTTTTTGGAATTCCAGAGTTTTTAGTTGGCGACAACGGTAGTCAATTTAAATCTGGTGAATTTGAATCATTATGACAAAATACGGCATCAGCAGTGCGTTTCTGTAACTCTTCTCGATCACTTTTCTCACTTTTTTAGTCGATTTTACGTCACAACTATGTCACTCGCACTTGTACTGTTTCTGTAAAAAATTTGCCAATTTCGATCAGTCAAACTCTCACGCTCCAATTCCATTTTTAGAGGAACGCTTTTGAAAAGGTGTTTCTGTAAGCAAATTGAATCGAGTCGAATCGATTCTAATTCTCACCATGTTAGCAGTTGTTGTTCTAAATAAAATAATCGAATTAATCGAAATTAAAGCTCCAAAAATACTGAATTTATTTGTTTAGGCTGCTATTTAGGCTGCTATACATATTATTTGCTCACAGAGTTGGATTGATTGGACATTATCTGTTAAAAAGTAGCAAACAAATCATACATTTTCGAAAATGTTAATCAAGTTTATACTGAAAAAAGTGGATTTGTTTAATAAAAATTCACTTACTGCTCACTAGCACATTCACATCAATTATTTCAAATTTGTTTCGATTCCAGTTTTTCCCTGCCGATTTTTGTTTCATTCCAACACAGACTATGTTTTACTCGATTTTTGTTTTCAGAAACACCAGTTTTGAACAAATCGACTATTGCGGAACAAAACAGTATGACGTCACGAAAATCGACAATTTGTCACATATGTTACATAAACGCACTACAGGCATGTATGTACAGAAGTTTACTCTCCACAAAGTAATAGTTGCGAACGGGTCAATCGCTCAATCAATGACGCTCTACGTGCGTATATTAAAAATGATCAGAGAGAATGGGATACGCATATGAGCAGCGTTAACTGTGCCTTACGCAACTCGTTGCATCAGTCGACTCAGGAAAGCCCATACTTTGTAGTTTTCGGACAACATATGATTAACCATGGTGACAACTATCAATTACTACGAAACGTACAAATGTTTGAAGAAGGTAATGCTCAAACACAAAATCAAAGATACGATAACTTATCACTTGTTCGAAATAATTTGCAAAAATCTTATGATGATATTTGATGTACAATTTGCATTCAAGACCCTAAAGCTACAAAATTGATCAATTAGTGATGAGGCGAAATTTTTCTTTAAGTAATGCATCAAAGAATTATAATGCTAAGCAAAAACTCAAAGCTCAAAGCTAAAGTTCGAGAGAAACTAGGAACTTCATATTATGTATTCAAAGATTTAGAAGGAAAACGTTTAGGAACGTACCATGCAAAAGACTTACAATCTTATTAATTTGTTTGATGTATGCCTTTTCAGATTTGAAATGTAACGTAGGTAATCATTACTTTTCATTTCAAACCTGTTTTGTGAGGGCTACATTTAAAATAAATTCGCGTAACAGATTTGAAATTTAATTTGTTTTTGCATTCCTTTCCAACGAAATTTTTCTCGTATTCTCAAATAAGTTCTCAATGCACCTTGATGACCTCCCAATGGTAAATTGTGATAATCTTTTAATATTGTCTCAATTTGTTTCTGATCGGTTAAAATTTTTATATTTTCGGCTAAAATTTTACTATTTTCAACTCTACTGCCATCAGTGCTTGTGTCAAGCACCGTTTTATTTTCTTCGTCGGTATTGTCAATTTCTACCGGTTGTTCATTCTCTTTTTCTAATCTATCTCTTTTTTGTAGCCTCGTCTCTACGGCGGCTATTTTAGTATTAATATCACTTTCTCTGATTATTCTACTTAATGCGTCGGCATTGAGGTTTCTTTTGCCCGGTTTAAAAATTATCTCAAAATTATACTCTGACAGTTTATGTCTAAATCGTGCTAATCTGGACGTCTGGTCCTTTAAATTTGCTATTCCTCTTAAAGGTTGATGATCGGTATATACCTCAAAATGTCGTCCCAAAAGATATGGTCTAAAATTTTTTGTAGCCCAATAGTTGAACCATTGAAAAAGGATTTTTGGCAATAGTATGGGCTACAAAAAATTTTAGACCATATCTTTTGGGACGACATTTTGAGGTATATACCGATCATCAACCTTTAAGAGGAATAGCAAATTTAAAGGACCAGACGTCCAGATTAGCACGATTTAGACATAAACTGTCAGAGTATAATTTTGAGATAATTTTTAAACCGGGCAAAAGAAACCTCAATGCCGACGCATTAAGTAGAATAATCAGAGAAAGTGATATTAATACTAAAATAGCCGCCGTAGAGACGAGGCTACAAAAAAGAGATAGATTAGAAAAAGAGAATGAACAACCGGTAGAAATTGACAATACCGACGAAGAAAATAAAACGGTGCTTGACACAAGCACTGATGGCAGTAGAGTTGAAAATAGTAAAATTTTAGCCGAAAATATAAAAATTTTAACCGATCAGAAACAAATTGAGACAATATTAAAAGATTATCACAATTTACCATTGGGAGGTCATCAAGGTGCATTGAGAACTTATTTGAGAATACGAGAAAAATTTCGTTGGAAAGGAATGCAAAAACAAATTAAATTTCAAATCTGTTACGCGAATTTATTTTAAATGTAGCCCTCACAAAACAGGTTTGAAATGAAAAGTAATGATTACCTACGTTACATTTCAAATCTGAAAAGGCATACATCAAACAAATTAATAAGATTGTAAGTCTTTTGCATGGTACGTTCCTAAACGTTTTCCTTCTAAATCTTTGAATACATAATATGAAGTTCCTAGTTTCTCTCGAACTTTAGCTTTGAGCTTTGAGTTTTTGCTTAGCATTATAATTCTTTGATGCATTACTTAAAGAAAAATTTCGCCTCATCACTAATTGATCAATTTTGTAGCTTTAGGGTCTTGAATGCAAATTGTACATCAAATATCATCATAAGATTTTTGCAAATTATTTCGAACAAGTGATAAGTTATCGTATCTTTGATTTTGTGTTTGAGCATTACCTTCTTTAAACATTTGTACGTTTCGTAGTAATTGATAGTTGTCACCATGGTTAATCATATGTTGTCCGAAAACTACAAAGTATGGGCTTTCCTGAGTCGACTGATGCAACGAGTTGCGTAAGGCACAGTTAACGCTGCTCATATGCGTATCCCATTCTCTCTGATCATTTTTAATATACGCATGTAGAGCGTCATTGATTGAGCGATTGACCCGTTCGCAACTATTACTTTGTGGAGAGTAAACTTCTGTGCATACATGCCTGTAGTGCGTTTATGTAACATATGTGACAAATTGTCGATTTTCGTGACGTCATACTGTTTTGTTCCGCAATAGTCGATTTGTTCAAAACTGGTGTTTCTGTAAACAAAAATCGAGTAAAACATAGTCTGTGTTGGAATGAAACAAAAATCGGCAGGGAATAACTGGAATCGAAACAAATTTGAAATAATTGATGTGAATGTGCTAGTGAGCAGTAAGTGAATTTTTATTAAACAAATCCACTTTTTTCAGTATAAACTTGATTAACATTTTCGAAAATGTATGATTTGTTTGCTACTTTTTAACAGATAATGTCCAATCAATCCAACTCTGTGAGCAAATAATATGTATAGCAGCCTAAATAGCAGCCTAAACAAATAAATTCAGTATTTTTGGAGCTTTAATTTCGATTAATTCGATTATTTTATTTAGAACAACAACTGCTAACATGGTGAGAATTAGAATCGATTCGACTCGATTCAATTTGCTTACAGAAACACCTTCTCAAAAGCGTTCCTCTAAAAATGGAATTGGAGCGTGAGAGTTTGACTGATCGAAATTGGCAAATTTTTTACAGAAACAGTACAAGTGCGAGTGACATAGTTGTGACGTAAAATCGACTAAAAAAGTGAGAAAAGTGATCGAGAAGAGTTACAGAAACGCACTGCTGATGCCGTATTTTGTCATAATGATTCAAATTCACCAGATTTAAATTGACTACCGTTGTCGCCAACTAAAAACTCTGGAATTCCAAAAACATCAAAAACATGTTCTTTTAGAAAATTTATTAAGGGTGATGTAACAAATTTCTTAACAGGGCAAAGAAAAGTGAATTTTGACAAATGATCCATAACAATAAAAATACCTATGTGACCATTTTTTGATCTCGGAAAAGGTCCGATTAAATCAACATATAGACGCTGAAAAATTCTTTCAACTGGCACAAATTTCCCAATAGGAGGTCTTTGAACTTTGGTTGAATATTTGGTAGTTTTACAAACGTAACTTAAACGTAATCACGCACTGAATGAAAAAGGCCTGGCCAATAAAACTATCTTCGAATTCCGCTCAACCGTCTTTGCGATTCCACCGTGTGCACTAGTATAAACATCGTGTGCATTTCGGATAACTTCAAGCTGCATGGTATTAGGAATAACAAGTTTCCAAGCAAAGTCTTGCTGTTCTATATCACCTGTATAATGCTCAGTTCTATGGTATATGTAATTTTTACATATGAGGCGGTTGAAGTCATAGTGGTGTAAGTCGATTTTTTTTAAATTTGAGATTATTGCATATATGCAATCTACACGAGTATTTTTATCTTGAAAATAAATATTATCTATGTGGGGTAACTTAAGCCTCTCAAATGACAACCTCCATTTTGACTGTAAACGAAATCATGATTTTGTTAAAAGTCATAGTGGTGCAAGTCCATTGAAATTAAAAGTAAAGTCACTCAGTAAATCACAATCACACAAAAAGTTCAAAGAAAACAAAATTTGCACAGTATAATTTATTTCCATTGGAATAATTATATTAATTTTAAGTTGACTTGTTGGAGTTGTATTAGTAATAAATAAGACAACATTTCTGAACTTAAATTGTATATTTAATTGCTATTTATTAAATATTTTAAAATAAAAATACATCTAAAATCTGCGTTTCGGAATTACTTTTATATATATGTATTCACTTTAAAGCTATGTGGTTTGGTTGCTGATAAATTTGGCCTATAAACGTTTTCTTGAAATCGTTGAAAGGCAGAGTGGTGTAAGTCCCCCATATTTCGATTAACTAAATAATATACAAAAAATCATAAGATGTCAAAAATCTCGTAATGAATTGAACTTTTAATTGGAATATAATTATTTCATATACGTTGGATTGTAAAAAATTGATGATTTTTATTTTACTTATTTCTACAGTGATATTTAGCGAAATAGTTCAACAAATATGCATTGCATTATTTTGCACTATATACCAATAAAAAGTTCAATTCATTACAAAATTTTTGTTAACTAAAATTGTTTCATACGTTGTTTAGTATCGAAGTTATTCAACTTTGAAAATAATACAAATGGATGGGACCTACACCACTCTGGCTTTTAACGAATTCAACAAAACGTTTAAAAACAAAAAATCTCAGCATCCAAACCACTTTATATATATATATATATATATATATATATATATATATATATATATATATATATATATATATATATATATATATATATATATATATATATATATATATATATATATATATATATATATTCCCTATCAGGACAGATTGGTAGCGTGGTTCCTATTCTAGCCAACTCATCTCCCTTACAGTTTCCTATAATATTTCTATGACTTGACACCCAGATCAGATTAATCGTAAAGTACAGTGTGTATACACAAAATATATCGTGACACTCCTTCACTGTCTTTTTTTTCTGAGTAGACACCTCCTCCTGCTTTGTCATTAAGCTTTGAACCGGCAGTGAAGATGCTGACTGCTTTATTACAGTTGATTAAACCATTGTCCCAATCTTGTTTTGACGGAAAGATCGTGGTAAAATAATTGACTACGTGTGATGCAACCGACTCAAAGGAGTCGGTAGTTTTGGGAATTCGAGGAAGCTTATTGATTATACATAAATGCCCTTTATTGTTAGAGGGTAAGAGGGATAATTCCCTAAGTCTTATTATCGAAATAACTGCTATTTGCTTACAGTACAGGTCAATCGGTACTAAATGCAGTATTATATTCAATGCTGCTGTTGGTGTTGTTTTGAGCGCTCTGCTAATACATAGACTAGCTGCCCTTTGAATACTTTCCATACGTTTTATCATGGTTTTTTCTCTAAAGAAGGCCACCAAACCAAAACTTCACACGTCATAATTGGTCTAACTATAGCTGTATATAACCAGTGTACTCTACGCGGGGTTAGGCCCCAACTTACACCTACTGTTCTTTTGCACGAATATAGCGCTATGGCAGCTTTTTTTACTCTATCGTCAATGTTTAATTTCCAGGAAAGCTTTCTATCTAATATAATTCCTAGGTAGCGAGCCTTATCAGTTACCGACAATACAATATCATTAAGTGTCGGGGATTTGAAATTCGGAATACTGTGCTTTCTAGTGAAAAGATTTTTTTTGTTTTGTTCGAGTTTAAGCCTAAACCACAACATTTAGCCCAGCGATCAACGTCATTTAAAATACGTTGCATTAAGTTGGATAGAGTGTCCGGAAATTTTCCTCTTAACACTATAGCGACATTATCTGCGTAAGCCACAACATGAATCCTCCTTTTCTAAAGATTTAAAATAACTTATTCATTGTTAGAATCCATAGTAAAGGAGAAAGTACACCGCCTTGAGGAGTACTTCTGTGAACAGATTTACGTAACATCGAAGCCCCTAGTGACGAATTCACGAACCTGAAGAGTAGCAACTGTTCTATAAAATTCACAAGCCTTTTGAGATACGTAAATCTGACAGCGCGTCTGTGATGGCCTTCGGCTGGATGTTATTGAAAGCGCCTTCGATGTCTAGGAAGGCTTCAAAGGTATATTTTTTATCCTCGATTGATTTCTCAATTTCGGACACAAGTGAGTTTAAAGCCGTCTCTGTTGATTTTCCCTTTCCCGTTTCTTAATCGCTCTAGCGTTTTTAGTAGAAAAGATGATAAACTAATTGGCCTAAAATCTTTAGGATTAGTATGCGAGCTTTTGCCTGCCTTTGGAATAAAAATAACCTTTACCTCTCTCCATAGAGAGGGAACGTATTTTAATTGTAACACACTTCTGAAAATGGTAAATAACCAGTTCATTGTGTGACCTATAGAATGTTGAAGTAGCGCCGGGAAGATACCATCTGGTCTCGGCGACTTATATGGCTTGAAACTATCCACAGCCCAATTAATATTTGTTTCCGAAATAGTGTCTAAGATATCTGACTCTATCGTAGTATCTAAGTTGCGAACAAATTCCGTGGCTCCATTGTCTATGTCTGAGCTACCCGGAAAGTGTGTATCTAACAATAATTTCAGTGATTCCTCGCTAGATGTTGTCCAGCTGTTATCTAAGTTCTTAAGATAACCACTGGGTTTAGCGGATCTAGCTAGAATCTTTCTAAGACGAGATGCTTCAACAGTAGTTTCTATTTCACCGCAAAAAGACCTCTAAGACTATCTTTTCGCTTTCTCCAAATGTTTTTTGAAGACTTTTAATTTATTATAATAATCGTCCCACTCAGATTCAACACCAGAATACTTAGCTCTGTTAAATTGATTTCTACATAACTTCCGTAACTGGTTAAGCTCAGGTGTCCACCACCACAACTTTCCCTTTATGCTTAATCATTGGACACGCTCTTTTCGGCGCTAGATTACAATAATTGGTAAATGTCTCTACAATGTAGTCCAAATCTTTAATATTATGAGGGTAACAGTAGGGGTTACTAGGAAGCCTTTTCTTCAGCTCGTGTGAGTACACTTGCCAGTCTGTTTTCCTAAAATACCTATTTGGGATTATACGAGAAGATTCCTCTTCTAAAATGAATTCAATATACCGGTGATCCGAGAAAGAGTGAACATCTAACACCCTCCAGTGGACTACCTTGTTTATTAGGAGATCTGAAATTAAGGTGATGTCAAGAACCACCTGACGATTCCTTATTATAAAGGTAGGTTCATTTCCCTGGTTACATATCAGTAACCTCATATTTATTTATTTTTTATTTATTTATTTATTTATTTATTTATTTATTTATTTATTTATTTATTTATTGCATTAAGTAATCCTATCGCTACAAGATTAAAATCTTAAATATAATTAGCGCTAGTCACGGTTGATATAAAAAAAATTATAATAGTAACAATATTTAAATATATACTTAAAAACTAATAGTGATAATTTGTTTAAGTTTATTTTATTATCAGGAGTAACAAAAATAAAAAAAAACATTAAACATTAATCAGACTCTTAAAAACACTAAGATAAAAAATAAATACAGAATAGTTACATTATTATGACAAATACATAAGTAGATTACGTTTATATTGCGCTGCGTTGTTAATGGATTGTAAAAAAGTTGGCAAATTGTTCCAAAGACGAATTGCAAAGATAAAAAATTGTCTTTCGGATGTTAAAAAATTATGCCTAATTTGTATGATTTGATGAGAACGATTAGATGTAGTAAATCGAAGTCTGTCATACAAATAAGATGGTATTATTTTTTGTAACTGTATTAAAGTTTTAAAAATCAATAAGTTGTTGAAGGTTAGGGAACATACTTTTTTAGCAGACAGAGAGATGTGATCATAACGTTTTAGACCAAAAATATATCTTGCGATGTTATTATACAATACTTTTAATTTATGTTTATGCACCGAATCACAATTAGCATACACCTCACATACAGAGTGGGAATTAGGTATGTTTTGGCTAAGAACTTTCTAATATTTTGGGGAGTAAAATATTGAGTTGCCCAAAGTGCCCGAAGCATACCATATACTTTTCCAATGGTGGTAAGTATGTGATCGTTCCATGTAAGGGTCTTATTAAAAACAATGCCCAAGTTCTTTGCAGTGTTTACATATTTTATCTTAAAACCATTTAAGTAATTTGTAAAGTACTTGAAATGTCGAATAATTTTTTATATATTATTATGCATTTTGATTTAAGTGGGTTAAGAAATATCCCATTTAATTGTGCCCACTTCCTAATGCTTTCCAAATCTTCATTTAAGTCATTAACACATGATTGCAAATCCTGTCTATTACAGCTGATATAGAGCTGAAAGTCATCGGCGTAAATATGTATATTACAAAAATTTAGAATTTTAGGAAGGTCGTTAATATATAAAGTGAACAACAAAGGTCCCAAGACAGAACCTTGTGGTACCCCCTTTTGGACAGCAAGAAAATTGGAAAGCAAATTACCTACAGATACAGCTTGTGAACGATCGGACAGATACGATTGAATTAAATTTAAAGCGGACGAAGAAAAGAAATAAAGTTTTTGAAGTTTTGACAATAAAATATTATGATTGACTGAATCGAATGCTTTAGAATGATCTAGTAATGTAAGAAAAGTTACTTTGTTAGTATCTAGTTTTTGCCTGATATCTTCGGATACGTCGATCAATGCTGTTATGCAGCTTCTTTTTGCCCTAAAGCCAGACTGCTTTTCAAATATCAGGTTGTTGCCTAACAGAAATTTTAACATTTGTTTATTTATAATATTTTCAAATACTTTGCAAAGAAAAGGTAGAATAGCTATAGGAGAGAATATAATTAAATAGTAACTCACCTCGTTCATTAATATTTGAGCTACCCCACGTTGTATGATGTGCATTTGCGTCACCTCCTAGTATAAGCCTGCACTTGGAGGCTTTGCTATCTGAAACCAGCTCTGTTAACAGCTGCGATGGTATTGGAGCGTCGAAGGCCAGATAGATCGATGCAAGCCGGTAACCGCTTCCGCCTGTTTCCCAGCTTATCGTTGTTATATCTTCGATATTAAAAGTATGAATTAAGAAAACTTTAAGGTGTATTTTATACATGTCCGTATCTTACCTTCACAAGTGGCTGTATTAACATTATATCCAGGAGTCCTCAGCCCGCATATACGCCCCCCATTAACCCATGGCTCCTGAATGAGGACAAAATCAGGCTGGTCGTCTGCCACGCGGTTAAGGAGGGCTGCCGTAGCAACCTTACTGTGGTGACGGTTTATTTGAAGGAGACGCATCAGTCAGAGTATCGTCTGTGTCATCATCACCTAGTAACTCTTTCTCAGAGAGCATTGTTATGAGTCCAGCTGTCGCATCTGCCTCATTAGAATCGTGTCCAATGTTTTCGCCGTCGGATTCTACATCTTCATCATCTGACGCAAGATGTTCTGTCGTATCGGCTTGGTAAATATTTATCTTCACCTTACCGAAGCCGTAATTAATTTCACCGTCGCTTTTCGCCAACGGTTCTATAGAATCATCTGATAAAAGAAGCAGTAACTGCATCGTGGCCCTTTTGGTCTCCATGTTAGTTTCCGCGCTATGTGCAAATGTTTTAACCAAACTCCATTTTTCCGTCGGGAGACTTGGATTGCATGCCTTTAACAACTGCATGATTTGGTTCGGTTCAGAGGGGGTAGATGGTAACCAAACCCTGGCTCGTGGTCGAGACGGGATATCCCTCTTCCAACCACTACCAACTTTTCCCCAGGATAAACCTCACCAACTCTACTAATGGCTTCTTTATACAGCTCTACTGACCTTTCGTCGTCGCAAGCAATCATTTTAATATGGCCTTGATGCCAGCCCGCGTCAGTGTACGAAGGGGTTGGGCCCGGATTGCTTAATAGCACTTCCGGGGCTACCTTTGCTAACGCAGCTTGCACCGACTTCCACTGTTGTCTTGGGATTTTCCTCTCGGCATAATTTTCGTCGAGAATCCCGATTATAATGCTGTTCTTGGCGACTTCCGCGAACGATTTACGTGGGGTAACGCCTTGCGTCTTTACCCTCGTGGCAGCGGGCTTTTCTCCCTCGGTCGACCTCTGTCTTTTCGGAGCAGATGTTCCGGATGCTCGAGTTGAAAATTAGGCAGCACTAGCTTCGCCCATTCAATCGACTCCTTCAGCTCTTTGGTCAGCTCTACCTCTGTTGGGGAAGTCTTTTGTGCCCTCGCGAGTAACCTGGCGGCACTGCGCCTCTCCTGGTGCCCGCTTTATTGGGATCGCTTAGCCTCATGGTAGGCCATTTTGCTTTGCCACTTTTGGCTGGTTGAGGCTGATTATTGCCAGCCGTTTTACTACCTGCCGAACTACTCAGACCAAGCTTGGCTCCTGTCCTTGTAGTGGCAGTACTAGAGCTCGTTGAAAACGCTGCCCTTTTCACGGAGCTTGAGGCTCCATCCGGTTTATTAATAGGAGAACCGGTTCCCTTGTTGTTTTTGTTGTTTTTACTATTTTTGTTATTCATGTTAAATACCACGAGTGTCGGAGAAAGAGCGGTCCTCCTGCGCAGAGATCCGAAATACGTAGGTAAGGCTAGTTATTACGGAAGGCGCCAGGTATCCGTAAGCCCCGTTTGAGACTGAGCTATTTTTTAGAAATTGCCCTCAGCCACCTTGATCCAGCCCTTTAGCTCCAACCATAATAAGAGTGCATTTCCTGATGCTGTACTATAAAAGAGTAACCGAACACCAGACTATGCATACCTATTTTAGCTAGATACCCTCCACAATAGCAGAATGCTCAAAATGGAGTGTCTGTGGTATATATTACTAGCCGGCACTCTCGAGGAGGGTTCAGTGGAGGATTTTTGCCAGTCAAAAAAAAAACACAATGTTAATAAAAATGCTTTAAAAAATGAATTATTAAAAAGTTTACATTAAAATCCAAAAATAATTTAAATTCTTTGATATGATTGGTTATAAAATATTATTTTTCTCAAGTTGTTTTTTTTATAAATTTTTATAAGAATATGGAGTTCATTATCCTTGTAATCATTAATTTGTTGTTGTAAATTTTTTATAATAAACGATTTTTTTTTGAATTTGGTATCTTGATTAAATAAGAGAAATTTACAGTATTGTTAAAATTTTTTTCTCTTAATTTTATATATTATTAGTTAACCGTTAGCATGAATAAATAGTAAATTTTTTATTGTTTTATGCGAATATGACTGTTTCTCGTTAGTTTGGAATTGGTTGGGACATGGGAGAGAACATTTTACTCTCACAGTATGGTTGGGTAGGGAGAGTGAATTGAAGGAGTTTTTACATCTTGCGCTTTAATTACAGCTACTCTATTTCTATTTGCCATTTCAAATAAATAACCTTTTTTTGTTGATGATTTTCTTTTGTTTACCCTACACCCAATGTACTATATTTTTTAAATTTTTTTTAATTACAATTTTATTAGTCTGTCCGATGTCGTATCTGCATATGGTCCATGATTTATTTTTGGGTTTATTTTTGTTTGTTTAATTTGCTTACCATGGAGTATGTGTAAGGTATATTATGCGACAAGGTCGCTTATTTTGTTTTGGTCTATTTTGGTATTTTGAGTACTTAGTGCATTTTTTTTTGCTCATAAATGTAGTAAAAGTGTGTTGAGATAAAAACCCCGACATAACCCGAAGAGCATAGACCTGAAACCGCTAGCATGCACGCATCTCAGACTCTACTACAAATCCGCTTCATGACAGCTGGGTCTTGCACGGGGATGCTCTCCAGATCCTCTGCCATGGATATCAACTCAGCCAGCGTCGCAAAATCTTTGCGTCGGATGTACGTAAGTTGAGTGGCAGTTCCTAAAGATGCGTTCAAGTTTTTCTGCTTCTGTGTACTTGGCATGGCGCATCAGAGTCTGCAAGCTGGGCACAAAGTCTTTAACCGATTCTTTTGGCCCCTGGCAGCGCTTTCTGATTTCGTTATCCACCATGTCAAATTACCGGGTCGGAAGGAAGAACAAAAGGAGACCATTTTTGAACTAATGCCACGTAGTCTAATGCCGGTTGTTGTTACGGTACCAGACGAGTCCTTTATCTCGCAACAACTCCGTCATGGTTCCATAAGCGTCGGCAAGCTCTTCTACCCGCTCAACAAACGCTAGTGGATCTTTGCCTCCGTCAAACTTTATGGGCCATTTGCGCAGATTGTCTATTACCTGTTGAGTGCTAAGCTGGCTTCGGCCGGCGCCATATATTGCAGCCGAGGCAGCTGGATGTTTTGTAGTGTCGTTGTCCTTGAATGGCGTCGCCACCATACTTCGCTAACCGTCGGGTGCTTGCAACGACTCAACGCGTTCGCTCGTTGATCGTTGCTGTGGTTATGCTTGTCGTGTTTAACTTGTAGCTCCAAAAGTCGAGCCAAACGTTCGCCCTCGTGATCGCCTGTACCCACGTACAGGGCAAATTGCTTGCGGCGTTCGTCCACGGTGCTTTGTCTGGCACCGAAATTCCTCTGCGTACTCGTTAAGCTCTGCCAATTTTAAATAGTAAACCCACGTGGTAGTGACCACCCTCTTTGTTGTTTCAAAATCTATTGCTATTTTTTTTCTCGGCACTCTTTGTCTGTAGTTTATTTTATTTTAGTTTATTGTCCGTTTTGTCTTTATTTTTCTATCTACACTTTAACCGTTAGTAAATATAGGTATATTACTTTTTTTTTCTTTTTGTTTCTGTTTGTATATATTTTAATTCGATTTTCTTTTCTTTTACTTTATTTATTTTTTTATTTCGCTACATACTTGTAATTTATTTTGCCATTGCGTAGTTATAAATTGACTTCAAATGTAAATGACTACCGTTCTCATTACAAATGGCACTATTACACATAAAAATGACACAGTGGAAACCAGGCATAATGAATAAATACCCAATTATTATGACTTAAAATTATCCTTTACTCTACAAAATAAATTTTAACAAAAATAATAACAAAATCACTTAAAACTAATAATAAAAAAAATAATAATGATTGCGTGAGTCGCAAACGAACGCATGTGACTTGCGTTCTCACAACGCCTAAAAAATTTTCATTAACAGTGGGAGCACACAATTCAAAGATACGTGTAACATCTTTGGATTGATCCCATAAATTCCAGATTATTTTAAAGGTGAGAAAGAGTTAATTGCTCATGGAACTTTCTCTTTAGTGACTATTTCATCAACAGGTTGTTGGGGTTTATAAAAACCCCGATTGTTTATCCCATAACCATCTTCATGATGACTACAACTCGGGAAATGGGTGTTTAGAAGAAGCTCCAAGGTTCTTTAGTCGTCGCAGTACAGGAACAGTCAGGTTTCTTGACCCAAGAAGCCATTGAATGACCCTTAGAGAATATACGCCTGATCCTCGCAGAATCCCTAGTAGATTCTATAGAAGCACAAAGAACTCTAAAGCTATCTTTCTTGGAGGCCTTGATGGTTTTTTTGTACTGTCTCCGAATTTCGCTGTCAGTTCCAAGAGCTCGTTGCACCACTAAGGGGGGAAGGTTTTCTTTATATATTTTATTAAACACGACATTTTATAGGCCCTACTACATGTCTTCTCTTTTAGTTTAACTCGACTTTCAAGTGTTTCTATTACTGTTATTTTATGGATAGGAATCTTTTCTTTTCTATTAAATACTAAGTTTTTGAACCTTGACCAGGTGGTTCTTAATGGATTACGATATGGTGATGGTGGATCTACCCTAAAATCTATATATTGAGGTTTTTACCTCCGACATCCCCTAGCTGCATACGCGTCAGCATCTGGTTTGAGTTTATTGTCCGCCTTTTCCAGCAGCCCCAGGCTCTCTTCCATAATGAGAAGGAGGAAAGACGCCATCTGCCATCGGGATCGTGCGGTTATGCGCCTGGAGATACGGGACCAGCATTTTGGTGTCGAACACCATGTTCGCTACCCATATGCGAGTTCTCGACCTGATTGATACGACACCTTCGACTTCTTGGCAACTCTGCTACTTAGCATGGGAGCGGTTGCGTTAAGTAACTTCTTTCACCTAGGTGGTCTGGAAAGCCAGGTGGTCTGGAAAGCCAGGTATTCATCGACCTTGTCGGTTGAACAACAGTTGTCGTGCTATGGCCCACAGCTTTGTCGACAACCGTTTCCTGGCTAGATGTCGGAAGTTCGTCTTCCGAAAATGTACCTACCCTCAGATTGTCCCTGTCCGTCCGTTTTGTCCATTTATCTGTCTTATTGTCCGTCTTTTTTGTCGTAAATTTGTCCGTGCGATTGTGTGTCTGTCTGTTTTTCTGTCCACTTCTCTAGTTCATCCAAATTTATGTTTTGTTTTGAATTGTTCATACTGTTTCGTACGGTCACTTACTCCACCAAGGAGCTGCATATAACGACAAATCGCTATGAGCAGTGATCAAAAAGGATAAAGGGGGAAGAACCGTCGACCAAAGCAAGGTCACTGTAACAACCTGATGCGGCCAGGTATCAGGAGGCCTCCGTTAAAAGACAGTCTAATTTAGTCCCTAATTTAGAAGACCAGAATCTATTTTTAGCCAAAAGCACGTCAGTATTCAATGTGCTCACACCAATTTACTGACGTACAGTTGTTACCAGCCGTCACTGCGAGGAGGTGATAGATCTGACTTCCGTCAGAAACTCATTTACGGCACATACCCAAGTACATGTTGATCACCTTGAGTAACTGACGGTACGACAGTCTTTTGGTACTAATGGAACAAATTGTCAAGCAGATGAATTATTGTATATGAACTGTATTAATATTTTTGTGGTTAGATGTAAATGGGTATACCGTGTCTTAAAAAGTATCCGGTTCTAAGGTCCAAAATGTTGCGCAGAAAAGGCTGCGAATTTTGTGGCAAAAAACTAAACATATTATTATAAAATGTAGTTTTTTCTGTTTTAACTTCTTTAGTAACAATAAACATAAGTTTTTTATATATCTCGAAAATTTCAGGAGTTTTATACCGTTTCCATCTATTGTAGCATTTGTCTCGATTTTGTATCAGCTCTTTTAAATATTGATTAAACCAAGGACGCTGAATGCTAATAGCTTTTTTGGTCTTTAATGAAACAAAGTCATCAAACAATTGGTTACTATTATTTTGCAAGAAACTAACTTGATCATCAACCGATACATAATAAAATATTTCATCCCATTTTATGTTTTGGAAATTGTAGTTTAGCAATGGGTAATTAATGTTTTTGAAATCCCTGTAATGAAGCAATTGGTCTATTGGTTCTTTTTGCAATCTATATGTTAAAAAAATTAAGTCATGTTTTGAGAAAGCTGGTACAGAAAGTTGATCATATAGTAAAATGTTCTGTTTATTGTTTACAAAAAATATATCTAATAATGAACTGTTTGTATTAGTGTAGTGGGTAGGTATAGAAATATTTGTGGGATAAAGATCTAAAGATAACATTTTATCTAACAGATGATTTTCTGTTACAATATTATTAAAATCGCCCGCTATAATTATATTGAGAAACGGTAAAGAAATCGATTCCATAATCTGCAAAAGTGGCTCGATATCAACATTACGGTGTGGTCTATATACACAATCTACAAGAACTTGATCATGTCTGTTAAATAATTCAATAAAAATATATTCGATACTACTATTGGACAGAGATTTACAAACAACTTTACCGGATATACTTTGTCGCACGAATATCGCTACACCGCCAGCATGGCTATATCTGTCTGCACGAAAAATATTGTATCCATCAACTTGAAACAAATCATCGTTAAAATCGTCAGATACACAGATCTACATCCGAACGTTCAAATAATAGACGAAATTCGTAAATTTTTCAATAAGACTTTGCGCATTTATATGACAGACTTTTAATCCATTCTGCTGTTTGCACAACATGCGTATCATGTGTAGTCTTTGAATTTATTACCCGTAGTATTGCAAGTGTTTGGAGTATACATATTGTCTTACTATAAATTTTGCAACGCAAGCAAAAAGTATCTGTTTTGAGTAGTTGTAAATTACTGATTTTATTTTAGAATTCTCGTCGTATTTATACAAAAATTCTTAAACTAAGTTACATTAGGTTAACCTTAAAATATAGACAACGCGACAATAGTAAACATAATAAAAAGATGATATAAGCGACCGTCATTAAAACTAAATTACTTCAGACAAGTGATAGCAATATAAATACTATCCTTTTTCTTCAATATCTGTAGACTGTAACTAAAGAAATGCCAGACGCATTAGTGATGCGTGCGACTGGCAAATAGGGTTTTTCCGAATAGCAAATATTTATGTCTGTGCGTCTACTACTGTTTGTAAAATACTATCATAAAACGAGGACAGCGTGAATAACAATTAAGTGTTACCTGCTGTCCTTAGAGCGTGGACTGTATATTAAAGTGATAGATTTGTGTTCATATTTGAACATTCTGCCGGCGGCGATTTAAAGACAGCGGCGGCGCGAATTCAACGACAATGTTGTTTGTTTTCTTACATTTCATTCTAATATAACATATTAGACTAATTATTAGACATAAAATAATGATGAATAAAGATGTGTGGCCGGTAACGTGATGAAAGGTCATCCTTCTTAAGTTTACGTCCTCGGATTTCAAAACGTCGATCATGGTCTTAAGTTGGTCAATCTCTCTGCTATTGTTGACCAGTGTAGAATCTAATGGTTTGACCTGTAAATCATTAATATCATCGATGTATGTTACCCATGTTGACGATTGAAGCTGCATCACTCGCTGCGACTGAATAGTCTGAGTTGCTGACATCGTAACTCCGTTATATCTTGCTGTGCATCCAGGATCAAGAGTAAGAATCCCTTGCGCAGGAACTGCTATGTTGGCCTGTACCTTATTTCCGCATTCGAGGTGAATGTTCGGCCTTTCGAACACTTTGTAAAGCCATTTATTCCTGCTGCTAAGCTCGACCCAAAAGTTCTCCATATTTACCCATTCGTATTTGCATTCAGAGTTGTTAAGTTGTCTTAGCGTAGACATTTCACATGAGTGATCTGTTCCCGAGTTCCATGGCCAGCTTCCGAAACATAGGATATTACCATCTAAATTTTTCTTACATCGATTAAGTTCAGGTGGTGTCATCAGGAAATACTCGTTTGAACCAAAATTATAAACCATGTAATCGGTCCGTAGTTTCGCTTTTATTATACCATCTTTGCTGACTACAGGTACGGAAATCAGCTTGTAGAGTGTAGACGACTCGTCAGATAACAGCGGTATTTCTATGTTGATAACTAGTCGAGACTCAACTATTATGCCCTTGGCCGTCATTAAATTGTAAACTTCTTTGAGTTCATTTCCAGAATGCTTTCCAGGTATCGTCAGCTTATCTGGTAATCTTTCTTTAATCAGCGACAACTCCTTTTGTAGTTGTAACGGTAAAAGTAAATTTGGGTTCACTCGACCGTGATTCACGTCTATTAATAGACTGATTATTGAGGCCTGGATTTTCTCACATTCGTCTAACATCATGTTAACTCGAACAACCATTATTTGAAAAAAGAATGAAATATTGTTTTCGTTCCGATACCTGAGTAGATCTGCGTAGAACGTTCGAAATTGCTCGTACATTTTCTTGAAGCTTTCGTTGATCTCCTGTGTTGTTTTCTTCAATATGTTGACTGTTGAATCTACAACTGATGTTTGTTTCTTTATTAACTGCTTTAGATCGTGTTGGTTGTCAAATAGTTTGATCATATTGTCCTCCATTTCGGATCGATCATCAGCATCCATCATTCCGAACAAAACATGATAAAGAGAACCCACAAATTCGAACGGCGCTCTCTTCTTCCTTTTTGTAATCGCAAATAACTCATTGTTTGATGCCAACGTCTTGTGACGTTCCTCTAATGATGCAGTGACCAACTTGCACGTCTCTGCAAAGTTATCCATCAGTTTGCACGGATCTTGTAAACTTTGAATGAAACGTTGAATACCAGACATTTCATCAAAGTACGAAGTCAAATTATAGAATATGATTAAATTCCAATTTGATGTAACCACATCTACCTTTCCAATGGTATCTAGATATATAGCTGTGTTGTTGCGCAGCTCAAGTACAGTACCTCCAGTTATTTTTATAGGATCCACAAGATTTGTGGAGTACTCTTTAGTCATTGTCAGCCATAGAATTATCCAAAAGCTGATTACTTTTAATGGAGCAAACCGTGTTTTATTTCCGCCATCTCTATTCGTTCTGGTTACACAAGCTTGCATTCTCTCGGTTTCGATTTTGTCCTCTTCAGCTGACTCTAGTGGATAAATCTTATGAATTGGACGTTTCAGCATCCCATCTTGTAACTTAAGCGTTACCACTCTGACTTTGCCATCAGACCCCGGATGTATCTCGGTAATGCGTCCTAATGGCCATTTAGCTGGCTGTGTTGTTTCATCCTTGATCAAAACAACTTGCCCCTCTTTAATATTTGGCGTCGACACCTTCCACTTTGTGCGCTGCTGCAAACTTACTATATATTCCTCCTTCCATTTTTTCCAAAAGTCTGTCCTAATTTTTTGAATAAGTCTCCAATTATCTAGCATTCCTATCCTTTCTTCCGTAATAGGTTCTGCTGCTCCTAATAGTGGACGCCCAATCAGAAAATGACCTGGAGTAAGTACGTCTATATCTTCAACGCCTTCTCCTAATGAATACAGCGGTCGCGAATTCAAAACTGCTTCTATCTGGTACAGCAGAGTAGACATTTCTTCAAACGTCAGATTTACGTCATCTGTCATACGTCTCAGATGATACTTGACTGACTTCACGCCAGCCTCCCATATTCCTCCGAAGTGAGGACTTGCCGGGGGAATAAAATGCCATTTAACCCCTTCTGATTCGAGAATTGGTGCAACACTATTATTATCCTTAATAGCTTTTCCAAAGTCTTTGTCCAATTTCCTTGCAGCTCCAACAAAATTTGTTCCATTGTCCGAATATATGCTGTTGGACTTACCCCTTCTTGCAAAAAATCTTCTTAATGCTGCCAAAAATGCATCCGTTGATAATTCACTTACTGCCTCGAGGTGTATTGCCTTAGTAGACATGCAAACAAAAACGGCAATATATCCTTTATATGACTTCTGTCCCCGTCCTTTCGATACACTCATTTTAATGGGTCCTGCGTAATCTATTCCAGTGTTGATGAATGGATGATTAGCTTCCACTCTGCAACTCGGCAAATTCCCCATTAGTTGTTCGATGGCTCTTTGCTGATATCGAATACATTTCACACATGTTCGCACGTAGTTCTTCAGTAAATTCCGCAACCCAATTATTTAATATTGCTCTCTTATATTTGCTCTCATTATGTTAACTCCTCCATGTAAAGTTATCTTATGGAATCTGCGCACCAATAAAGTTGTTAAGTGTGATTTTCGTAACAACACAGGATGCTTTGTGTCAAACGGCGCTGATGAATTCTGCAGCCTTCCTCCTACTCTTAACACTCCTTTTTCATCCAGAAATGGATTTAATGCCAATAAATTGTTTTTGACGTCCAGTTGCATTTGTTTTTTAAGACGTCCGATCTCGTTTGAAAATTCTAACTGTTGCTGCTGCTTGATGATAATCATTTTTGCCATTTGTAATTCAGCGAAAGTAAGATAACCTTTATTCTTTGTTGACTTCCTCGTATTATTGATGAATCTTAGTACATACGCCATCACTCTTTCCAATTTTTCAAAGGTCGAATACTTTTCCAATAACTGATGAAATACGTTATGTTCCCTTGCACGAGTTGCTACAATTATTGCAGTGTCAAATTTCGTCTTTGCAGTCAGAATCCTTACCGAAGAACCAACCTTGATATAGACTACAGCTGCATATGCCTTTTCTGAAGCATCCGCAAAGCCATGAATCTCCGCCTTTTCTTCTTGAGTTACTTGTATCCAACGTGGAACTTTGATCATCTCGATTTTTGGTAGGACCTCTTCAAACTGGTGCCAATCTTTAATCAGTTCTTCTTCCAATTCATCATCCCATTTCTTATTCGACAGCCACAACTTTTGCATAAACAGCTTACCTAATATTGTCACTGGAGCGAGCCATCCAAGGGGGTCAAATATCTTTGCTATACTTGACAATACAGCTCTTTTCGTTGTCTTTCCTTGCTTAGGAAGGTTTACTTTAAACCTGAAGTCATCACTTTTTGGGTCCCAATGTAAACCCAAGGTCTTAACAGAATCGTTATCTTCTATTTCAAGCACTTCGTTGGCCTTGGTACTGCTGGCATACTTAATAGCTTCTGGATTGTTTGAAACCCACTTTCTTAGATAAAACCCAGCTTTGTCCATCACGTTTGTAATTTGTGAATAAATTAATCGGCAATCCTCCGTTGTATGAGACCCTGTCATTAGATCATCCATATAGAAATCGTTTTTTATAATGTTGCTCATTTTTTCGTTGCTGTCTAAACAACTGTTCTCTATTTCTTGAAGTGTACGTACAGCAAGAAATGGTGCTGATGCTGTTCCATATGTGACTGTACAAAGCTTAAATTCTTCAATCGGCTTCTTTTCGTCCTCTCTCCACAATATATGGTGATAATCTAGATATTCTTCTGCAATTTTTACCTGCCGATACATCTTTTCCACGTCTGCTGTTATTACATATTTCCATATTCTCCATTTGATAATAATATCAAATATATCCTTTTGTAGCCTTGGTCCGATCAGCAAAATGTCGTTTAAACTACGACCATTAGTTGTTTTTTCGGAAGCATCAAATACCACCCTGAGCTTCGTTGTTGCACTGCTTTCCCGAATTACCGCCTGATGGGGTAAATAGTATTTACCTAACTTTTCTCCCGTAGACCGTCTCATGTGTCCTAATTCCAAGTACTCCCTCATAAATGACACGTACTGCTTTTTTAACTGCTTATCGAAATTCAACCGTTTATCTAGATTGAGAAACCTGGCCACTGCTTGCTTTCTGGAACGTAGCGGCCATCGTCATCTCTTTTGGTGGTGTCTGCATATATTTTCATGCAGGTATCATCTTCCGTCGGCATTGGTACATCGTTGACTTCTTCCATCTCCCAAAACCGTTCCAAGCTCGTAGTTGTTGCTGATACCGCTTTTGTCACTTGCGCGCGACGTTGTAAAGCTCCTGACAGTATCCAGCCTAGTTGAGTTGATTGTCCATGGATCTTACTCAATTTCAAGATTCCATCCTCAATTAATTCTGGATAAATGTTTCCGCCAATCACCACGTCAATCCTATGTTTTTTGAAAAAATTGGGATCAGCTAACATATAATTGTTGAATTGCTTAACGTCATATTTAAACGTTTCCACTGGGTGAGCCTTTGTAATAGTAGGCAATACGAACGCTTCTGTTCTGATCCTTTCATTGCTTGCAAAACGTGGCATAATTTCCAAATTGATTTTCGATTTAGACACTCCAACCGTTGTGCTGCCAAGACCAATTAATTCTAAATTAGTCTTTACTCGAGGTAGCGCTAAAAGTTGTGCCGCTTCTTCAGATATCGCAGTCATCTGAGAGCCTTGATCTATTAATGCTCGAAAGATCAAGAGCTCACCACTCGCCGCCTTTATTTTTACCTGAGCCGTTGCTAGAAGCGTTGTTGAGTTATGTTCCTCTTCCGTCATATGTGATCCTGCCTGTGGTAACGCTTTATTGATTTGGTTTCCATCCACGTGCAATAAAATGTTGTGACCTTTGTTGCACTTAGGACATTTGTATGATGCATTTTTGCATGCTTCATATTTGTGATGAGTAAGACATACAAAACATATTGTGGTTTTGTGCATGAACTCCCGCCGATCTGCTACAGACAAAACCATAAACTTTCTGCATTTGTCTACACTATGGCCTCTGAATTTGCAATATATGCATTCCTGCTGTGATGAGTAGAACGTACTTGCTTGTCTTCCTGGCTGCGTTTGAGTGACGTTACCTTGTTGTCTCTGCAAGTAGCTTCCCTGCTGCCTCTGTGCGTAATTGTTTGGCTGTCTCTGCATGTAGTTGTTCGGCTGTCTCTGCATGTAGTTGTTTGGCTGTCTCTGCATGTAGTTGTGTGGCTGTCTCTGCATGTAGTTGTTTGGCTTCCTCTCCTTCCTCTCCTTACTGGCCTCCAATGCTTGAAATTGCTGCTCCAAAAACTGCAGCACGTCATCAAGTCTTTGCACTTCTCTGGACTTGCTTATAGATTGCTCGTACAACCTGAGTCCGTCCTTATCGAGTTTTCGTACGATGATAAAAGCAAAATAGGGATCTACTTTATCATCGTATATACTCTGTGCTTTGAGAGCATAAATGCACTCATTTGTTGTGTCAAGCAGCTGTTTAACGCTTTCGCTGCTCGCACTATTTGCCACCGGCTGATCTAACAGCCTTGCGAATTGGGTGGTAAACAATAGTCTTTTGTTTTCATACCTTTTGTTTAATATCTCCCAGGCTGCTTCGTAATTCGCGTCCGTTACCCTTAGGTGTTGGATAAGACGCCCGGCTTATCCTTTGACATGTGCTTTCAAACGGTACATTTTCTCAACGTTTGAAATATTTACACAGTCATGAATCAGATTTTTGAATAGATCGTGGAACGAAACCCACTCATTCATATCTCCATAAAATATTGATATTTTGATGTCCTTCAATTTTAGTTGTGTGGGTGGACGATCAAAAGACTTCTGGTATCTTCTTACCATTGTCTTCAGTGCGCATGTCAGCTCACTTTCAACATCATCTAATTCGACATCGATTTCCCTCAGACTGTCCTGGTGTTTGCTGCAATCGCTAAACGCATCCTGTACTTTTTTGAAGCTGCTTTCCAGATGTTTTTTTGTAAGCAGCCATTCCTCTTCTGACTCCGTTCCCTCCAGCATGTCTCCAATTTCACTGCGTAACCTAGCAGCTTTGTCCAGAAATCGATCAATTCGAAAAGAATTATTTGAAGTCCTCTCTCCAACGATGACTCCTTTTTCGCCTTCTTTCTTTCCTGCAACTTCCTCTTCTTCGGTTGATTTGGCGGTTTCGTCTCTGTATTGCTCCATTAGTCTTCTGCCCTCGTTCACTACCTCGCCAATCTCTTCGTAGTATCGAGACTCCCAATATTGTTCCTTGGTGGTTCCTAAAACCGTTAATTTCGTGTGGTTCTCCTTAAACTCACACCACCTTCTTTCAATACCTTGCTCGCTTGCTCGTACTCGACCAAGGTTTGAGTTCTGATTGGCCTGTTTCCGTGTGTTTGCAAATTTTTCACAAACTTATCGATCTCAGCCCCAATCGTACTCTGGACCTTGAATAAACGCTGTCGTTTTGTCGTCATTTTGTTTTAATTATCTGGGTTCGGTTCCCAGTAAACGAAAAATCTTTTTTTTTTTTTAGAATGTTTTGTATTTTTTCAACACTTCCTCCACTATTTAGCTGTGGAGACGCTTAACTTTTTTTTAAAAACAACACTTTTTATTTTTTTAACACTTCCTCCACTATTTAGCTATGGAGACGCTTCACTTTTCTTTCTATATTTTTTTTTTAAAACTTATAACACTTTATTTTTTATTTTTTTTTGAATTGATTCAAATTGTGCTTTGAAGATCTTACCACTGGTGGGGGATTCTTCAAGAACACAACTCGAAGGACCAAATGTTGTTGTAAATTACTGATTTTATTTTAGAATTCTCGTCGTATTTATACAAAAATTCTTAAACTAAGTAACATTAGGTTAACCTTAAAATATAGACAACGCGACAATAGTAAACATAATAAAAAGATGTTATAAGCGACCGTCATTAAAACTAAATTACTTCAGACAAGTGATAGCAATATAAATACTATCCTTTTTCTTCAATATCTGTAGACTGTAACTAAAGAAATGCCAGACGCATTAGTGATGCGTGCGACTGGCAAATAGGGTTTTTCCGAATAGCAAATATTTATGTCTGTGCGTCTACTACTGTTTGTAAAATACTATCATAAAACGAGGACAGCGTGATAACAATTAAGTGTTACCTGCTGTCCTTAGAGCGTGGACTGTATATTAAAGTGATAGATTTGTGTTCATATTTGAACAGTATCTGAACTAAAAAAATCAAGCAAAAAAAATTATAATAGTATAAACTTAACATGCATAAATTATAAAAATTAAAATTAAGAACAAATAAATAAATCATAATAATAACAGTATAATAATAACAGTAAATAATAACAGTAAATAAATAAAAGTTTTATTTGCAGCCTGCTGCTAAGTTTATTTGTTGCTGCTGTTATTGTGCTCACGAGAAATTTCTGCATTACCATGCGCACCATCATTCTAACATCACATGCTAGCTGTTCCAGTTTCTGAATAGAATCAATGCATGTGGGAGCATCATCAGCAAATCGCTTGACGAAAATAAGTCCGCGACGTGTGAACGCAGAGTGCAGGTGTTTTCGTTTTTTTTAAATAATTGCCTTCTTGAGAAAGTTGCGGTTTTCGCGAGTAAGGTTTTCGTTGACATAGATTGGGACGGTAGATTGAAACCCCACATGATTAAGGCGTAATAGATCATTTGTAGATCGCTTGAACTCGGCAATGTATTTTAATATTGACTATTTGTCGTGTGGTGTCGCGAGTTTTATTAAAATTGCCGTATCAGTAAAATTTGATTTGTTTCGTTTATTGGTGCTGCTCAGTCGAAAAATAGATTTTAGTGATGTTGGAAAGCAAAGGCGTGTAGATTTTCGTTGTTGATACGGACATATTATCATGCTTTGCCAGCTGCAATTTCAATTGAGCGACGTCGGCTTTGAGCTCGTCGATTTCCGAAGCAACAATTATAAGACGTGCCACCCTGTGGGTGACTGCTCCAAGGTCATGTTGTAAATTGGCGATCTTTTCGCCAAGTTCTTTCAGAATTTTTTGCTCCGATACAAGAATCTTTTCGGCGAAAATGTTGCTTTGTTTTTCCAGTCTCTGATCGATGAGCTGCAGAAGTTTGGGCGTCGAGCCATAGTCCGACATCTTTGGTGTTTTATTTAAATTGAGCCTTGGAGTTTTGGCTAAAGACGAGTTGCAAACCGCATCGAGAGTCCGTTTCGGAGCAAGTGACATTTGCAATTAATTTGGTTTTTTTTAAGTTATTGTGTTTTGTTATTGCTTTGTATATATACAAAGTTTAAATTTCACTTGTTCCGTGCAAAAATTTTGAAATCATTACAAATTGTGTTTTAATTCGTGATAGTTTTATTAAATTTTAAAACTCCGACTATTTATTGTATCGAATTAAATTTTTAAATTTTTATAATACTATTAAAAACGAATTTATTCGTAAAAAAGTTTGAGCTCTGTTAAAACTTGCATTCGTTTCGATTAAGGTGACCAAACATTTATAACTAGTTATTAGATTTCTGCGGTAAAGTTGGTGCTCGAAGCAAAACTAAAAAACATATGGCTCAATAGACATGAACAATTCTCCTACAAAATCCCAGAATAAATAACAAAATTTAATTTTATTTAATGATTGTTAAAAATTTAAAGGCATTCGCAGACGATTCGGCAGTGACACGATTTGATTGACACCGATTTTATTTTAATTTTTCAACATAATTCAAAAATGAATTGTTCGTTCAAAAATTGTAAAATTACTAATACCACTTTAAAAAAAATTTATGTTGGTTATGTGATTTAGCCTGGCACGTCAATTATGCTGGTTTAACAGGAAAGCATTATGAAATTCTCACATCGAGAAAGAGTTTCGCTGGTGTTGCGAAAATTGTCGTGATACTAATGTGTTTTAATTAAAATGTTTAGTGCTGCCAGTGCAGCTTTTAATGAAGTTGGGAAAAATCTCTCAAATTTATTGAAAACATTTCATGGATTTGAGGATATTTTCAAAATGTTCAAATTGTTGGAAGAGGTTGACTTAACTACAAAAAATATTTATTTCTCTCTCATTTCGAAATGTTTAGTCCGGTTCCAGGAAATGTCAATATTCAATTAGATAAAAATCCAACTTCAATTCAAACTATTGATGAAGTTGATTTAACTTCTCCTTCTTCTAAACGAAAAAAGGAAAAATCGTCTACCGCAAAAAATTTAAAATCTAACACTCTGTCCGAATATCAAAATGTTGGTCCTCAAACTTACTCTAGTGTAGTTTCATCAGTCACCACTGATAAAATTTATTCTAATAGTAGAAATTCCAATAAAATAACTTCTCCAAATCTCTCCGAAATTCAAAATTTTGGTGATAATATTTACTCTAGTGAAGCCAGTACTTCATCGGGTGTCACTGGTTGTATTAAGTCCAATACAACCTAGGAAAATCTGTTTTTATTTCGAGCTTTAATATAGATACTTCTATGGAAGAAGTGTTGTTTAAATATGACTCGGGAACATAAAAATAATAATATTTCAGTGACTAAATTTAATTTTAATTATGAAAGACATAACTCATCTTTTAAAGTAACGCTTCCGGAAAATATATATGACAAAGTCATAGTTTCCAACTTTTGGTCTCCTGGGGCATTTGTTAATAAATTTAAGCTCGGTGAAAATAAAGACGATTTCTGAAAACGGTTAGCTTAATTCAAAAACTAACAAAATTAAATAAAAAAACGTACATGGTTTAAATACAAAAATTAAAAACCTTTTTAAATTAACTCCGACTATGAATGTGATATTTTGATTTTAACAGAAACCTAGCTTAAACCTCAAGTTCTAAATTCTGAAATTTTGTGCAATAAATTTGTTATTTTCCGTAAAGACCGAATTTCAATACAAAACAATACATGTAATAGCGGTTGTTGCTTGATCACAGTAAACTTATCTTACTACAGGGTGGCGCAACAGAAATCACACTATTGGAAGATGCTCTCATTTTTGCAAATGGCCGCCAATGTCAAATCTGTTTTGACATTTGTGGACTAGACAGATACAGAATACAAGTGAATAAGCCATGGAGCGATACACTCCCCAAGAACGCGGAATAATTGTGTCTATTTTTTTGCGTAACAATTCGTCTGTGGTGTTGGCAAAAATCATAATGAGCGATGAGGCTCATTTTCACCTCAGCGGGTACGTGAACAAGCAAAATTATCGCTTCTGGGGAACCGAAAATCCGCGAGTGATGCACGAGAAACCATTACACCCGCTCAAAGTGACTGCGTGGTGCGCTGTTCACGCTGGAAGAGTCATCGGGCCGAACGCCGCGGGTCAAACGACAACAGTGGACGGTGCGCGCTATAGGGCAATGTTGACCGAGTTTTTTCTGCCCGAACTGGACGAATTAGGACTGGTGGACATGTGGTTCCAACAGAACGGAGCAACAGCACACACTGCACGAGCCACAACCGACATTCTGAAGGCCGGATGACTTATTTTGCGCCACCTTGTATTATGAAAAAATTATGAAAGATAATTTTCTGATGCAATAGACATTGGGTTTAGCTGTGTTTAAGTAAAGTATGAGTACCTAATTTAATCCATGACGTGTTCCTTTATTCCACCAAATATATCAAAAACATCTAACTGCAATAAGCCAGATATATTCTTCACTTAATCCTAGTGAACATGTACTAGTCATAGGTGATTTTAATTTACCAAATGTATACTGGGATACTAACCCCGATGACCAATTTTGTTGAATTCTAAATCAGCAATCGTTTGATAAAATGTTTTATAAGAAAATTATGTTTCAAATAATTTTCTTTACTCTCAATTTTGCCTTTGTTAGAAGAACAACTTCGTACTCGATGCACCAAATACAGCGGCAGAAAAGGCAAAGTTTCGAAAGAAGAACCAAAAGGCAAAAGAGCAGCTGGTGAGTTTTGAACATTCGAACTGTCGCAGCTATGTGAGAGATAAAGATACTGTTAAGGCCATGTGGGAAAGCTTGCAGTCGGCTAAAAAGTCCGTGGTGATCCAGCTATTGTTACGCAAGCAGCTGTCACTTGTAATTGCTAAAGAGCGATTATTGGCTGTGAAGATCAAGTTCAATGATCGCTACCGTGAAGAAGCTCATTAGTCTAAAGAGAAGATTGCGTTTGGAAGACAGAAGAATTTCAAGAAAAAATTTAGTGGAAAGTGCTTCAAATGCAACAAGTTTGGACATCAGGCTAAGGATTGTCGGTCTGGAGAAGCTCGAAGTGTGGATAAACGTGCTAACAGCAGTAAGGGATTTTGTTTCATGGCTGATAGAAGCATAGTGAATAATCAGAAGAAGATAATTTGTAAACTCGATTCTGGATCGAGTGATCATCTTGCCAAGAAAAAGTGGTATTTTTCTGAGATTGAAGATTTAAAGGTTCCAGTTGAAATCAACGTGGCTAAGGATAATCAATCAATTTTGCCCAAGCAATATAGAAAAATTTAATGGCTTAGCAATACTGGAGTTGAATTAGCTATGAAGGACGTACTGTTTATACCAGAACTACGAGATAATCTCTTATCAGTGCGCAAGTTAACAAGTGCTGGAGCCGAGGTGCAGTTTCAGAGTAATAAAGCTTATTGTCAACCGAGAGTTACTTGCGACTGCATATTTGCGCGGAAACTTATATGAGTTGGAGATCTACATCAAGAAACCAGAAGCTAGTTTATGCAAGAAAGAAGAAGTAATTCTATGGCATCGACGACTTGGACACATCGGTCAGCAAGGTTTGGATACGCTGATGAAAATGAACATGATTCCCAGCTCAAATCAAAAATCAGTAAAAATCGGTTTTTGTGATGTGTGTGTTGAGGGCAAACAATGTCGAGAATTGTTTGATGGAACTCGTATCAGAGCGAAACGACTACTGGAAAGAATACACTCTGACGTTTGTGGACCACTCGATCCAATTGCTATAGATGGATCGAAGTATTTTGTATCGTTTATCGATGATTACAGTCATCTTGCAATGATTTTTCCGATCAAAAAGAAGTCTGAAGTTTTCGAGTCTTTTCAAGACTATGACGCGCAGTCGTCTGCAATGTTTGGTACTGCAATATCTATGTTTACCATAGATCAAGGCCGCGAATACTTATCAAAAGAGCAGGAGCGTTGATACAAGCAAGAAGGTATCCATGTTCAACTATTTCGTATTCGCCTCAGCAGAATGGAGTAGCTGAACTGTCACTGGCAGAGAAAATTTGAGCTATGCTGATTGAGTCAGGAATAACGAAGAAGATGTGGGCTGAAGCTGCGGTAGCTGCAACTTACATAATCAATCAATGCCCAACAAGAACATTGGAAAATGCAGTGACACCTGTCGAGTTGTGGTATAAAGTAAACCAGACTTAGAAAAGTTACGAGTGTTTGGGTGCAAAGCATTTGCGTGGATTCCAGATCAGTACAGAAAGAAGCTGGATTCCAAGAGCCAAAAAGCGGTAATGGTGGACTATGCACCAAATGGATATCGGCCTTGGGATACGGAGAGCTAAAAGGTTTTCACTGAACGTGTTAAGTTCAACTTAAAAAAAATCAATAAGGAAATTCAAGTTCGCTGGAATCACGAGCAAGAGGGGGAAGCTTTCGGAATTGATATTCCGAATCCTATTCAAGAGGAAGAAGACGAGTTCGAGGATGCGGCTGTAGAAAACGAACAACCTGCTGCGTGGAGGGAACAGGATTTC
The DNA here is from genome assembly GCA_949127995.1 of Suillia variegata. Lineage (NCBI taxonomy): Eukaryota > Metazoa > Arthropoda > Insecta > Diptera > Heleomyzidae > Suillia > Suillia variegata. Next base: position 22,478,331 of record OX421842.1, read on the forward strand.
ATTAATATTCCAGACATTAGTGTCAGGCGCAGCGAAAGGGATCGCCGGAGACCAAGAACGTTACTTGATTACATTATTTGTTCAAAAGCAAATTCTGTCGTTAACGTTTCCAGAGATGTTTCTGAAGAATATAAAGATATATTCGGAAGACCTGATGAACAATGCTGGAAAGATGTCATTGATGAAGAACTTAGTGCAATGCAGAAAAATAAAGTATGGGAAGTAGTCAAGAAAGTACCTGACGCCAAGTTGCTAAAATCAAAATGGGTTTTTCGCATAAAGGAAGATGAAAATGGAAAACCTACTTGATACAAGGCTCGACTAGTGATGTAAGGTTTTATACAAAATTACGGAGTAGATTACAAAGAAACATATGCACCTGCTGCAAAATTAACGACAGTGCGTGCTGTGTTAGCAGTTGTCGTACATAATAAATATATTTTTCATCAGCTGGATGTAAAAACTGCATTTTTGCACGGTGATCTTGAAGAGAGATTTACTTGTCAACTCCAGATGGGATGAAAGCAAGAGTGGGTATAGCATAAAAATTATAAAAATCGCTTTATGATTTGAAGCTGGCACCACGTTGTTGGAATGACAAGTTTAATAAGTTTCCCTTGACACTTTGATTCAAGAGATTGCAACACTATTTTTGTCTTTATACCAAGTTTGATGATAAACGAGATGTTTCGATAATATTAATGTATGTTGACGATTTGTTAATCGCTGGTAGCAAGATGGAAACTATTGAAAAGCTGAAGAAGGATCTATCTGGTTTCCACCTGCATTACTATTTTTTTAAAAAGTTATGCAGAGCATTACATTTCAGGAAAATGTAATGTATTAAAAGAATGACGTCGATTATTCCATGTTATATATTACCAAAACTGGTGAGTTATTTGCATTTGGTAATATAGTTACATATATAAAAATTATTATTATATTTTTTTTTAAGAGCCTGAATAATGAATTGAGTACTACGAAGATAAAAACAATAAAAACACAAAAGGAAAAACAACTAATAATTCAGGCTCTTACAAAAAAAAAAAAAAAATTTATATATACAGTACAACAACGGAGGACATACTAAGCCTCATTAACGGTCAAAACATCGGCCTAAGGGTCCATGACTGGCGGGTGCTCAACAGGGTACGTAAAGGCACGGTTGCGGAGATAACCTTCGCAATCAATCCATCCTCTGTTGACGCCATGAAAGATCGTCAATTCTGGCTGAACTACGGCTTTGGGAAGATCCAATTGCGCCCCAAAAACAAGAATGAGGCTAGAGTCGAGGCACCGGCAACAAGCCCTTTAAATGCCGGCCCATCTACTTCAGTGGCTGCTAAAGCAGCAACAACTGCGCTTCCAACGTGCTCAAGAGCAGCAGCAGAAAAGGCTACAACAAAACCTGGTCCGAAGGGTCCGACAGACGTCGGAAGACGTACGAAGGTCATAGACGCAGCCAGGACCATGGTAACCCACGTGTTCGCAAAGGCGAAAACAGATCTGCAGAGGAGGCGGTTCTGCTAGGTAGCAACAGAGGCAAAAAGAGGGCAGCTATTGCCTATAAAAGGGCCAATTAATGACCCTACCACCGCAAAACCCCATAAATATGCCTTCAAATAAATCTCCACCATGCCAAAGCAGCTTCGGATGTACTGGTAAGGAGATTTAACGCGGAGCTCTTGGATATTATTTTTATCCAAGAACCATGGGTGCACAAAGGAGGCATTATAGGTCTTCAAACCACTAACAGTAAGTTAATCTACGCCACTAACAAACATCGCCCCAGAGCGGCATTGTTAGTAAGAAAAGAACTAACCTATCTTCAAATTTCACAGTTCATTTCTGAGGATCTTGTAGCGATATGGGCAAAAGTGCCTACCAGCAAAGGGGAGCATGAGGTCATCCTTGCCTCGTCCTATCTACCGGGAGAAACTGACATGGCTCCAACAAGGGAAGTTATAGCCCTAGCGGACTACTGTCAGCAACGACATCTTCGGTGGATCCTTTGCTGCGATGCGAATGCGCACCATACTACATGGGGAAGTACAAACATCAACCCAAGAGGTGAGTACCTTCTTGAGTTTTTATTTTGGTATAACTTAACTTTACTTAACCGAGGAAACGAACCGACTTTCATTAATGCAATACGGGGGGAAGTCTTAGATCTTACTCTCGCAAGTCACAATATGTCGTCCGAAATCTCAAATTGGCATGTGTCACAAGAAACATCCATGTCTGACCATAGGCACATACGGTTCGATGTGGATACTACTGCAACACAAAAAAAAACTTACCGAAATCCCAAAAAGTCCAATTGGGATATCTTCCACTTTAACTTACAACAAAGTGTTAACTGCTCAAAAAAGCATATTGCTCTGTAATCTGAGCTTGAATTGGAGGCAAAAGAGCTTCATTCAAATATTTCGAGTGCCTTTCATGAAAGTTGTCCTGAAAAAGAGCAAAAACTCAAAGCAACTGTTTAATAGAGCAAAACTAACAGGAGATTGGTTTTCCTACAGAAATGCTCTAACCGACTATAACATAGAATTGAGGAAATCTAAAAGAGCTACTTGGAGGGATCATTGTGAGAAGATTTCAAATCTTCCAGATGCAATTCACCTTCAAAAAGCCTTAGCAAAAGATCACTCAAACGGCATATGTACCCTGAAAAAGCCAGATGGTAACTTCACAAAAACCCCGGGAGAAACCAGCCAACTACTGCTGGACACTCACTTTCCGGGATGTTCAGTCTCCAATGTGCACCTAATACTGATGGAATCTTCGATATATTACAGTATTGAAGTCATTAAACTGACAAATAGATTGTTCCATGAAAAGCGGGTACAATGGGCTCTATCATCATTTAGTCCATACAAATCTCCGGGGCCAGATGGGATATACCCTTGCTTACTCCAGCCAGGTTCCGCCTATATTTTCCCTACACTGGTTAGATTATTTAAAGCAAGTCTCTTGCTAGGATATATTCCTACAAAGTGGGCTGATGTTAAAGTAGTGTTTATTCCAAAGGTAGGGCGAAAGCTGGAATAACTACCCAAATCTTACAGACCTATTAGCCTCAGCTCATTTTTCCTAAAGACGATGGAAAAGATTTTGGATCAACACATAAGGGAAAACAACCTAATTACTTTCCCATTGCACAGGCTACAATTTGCCTATCAATGTGGCAAATCTACTGAGACTGCAATACACAGTAATTGAAAAGGCTCTTGAATCCAAACAAATAGCTCTGTGTGCATTTATTGACATATCAGGAGCTTTTGGTAACACTTTTTATGAGGCAATAAGCAATGCAATTTTCATAAAGAAGTATCGTCATCCATTGTTAAATGGATATTAGCATTGCTAAAATCTCGGACTATTAGTGTAGAGCTTGGAGGAGAATTGAGATCTATCACAGCCACAAGAGGTTGCCCGCAAGGGGGTGTACTCTCTCCGCTTCTGTGGACGCTAGTTATAGATGAACTCCTTCACAAGCTTAATAGCCTTGGTTTTCAAACACAAGGTTACGCAGATGACCTAGTAGTGCATATAGTAGGCTGGCATGAGCTGACCATTTCGGACCGCATGCAACAAGCCTTACTAGTAATTAACAAATGGTGTGTAGAAAAAGGACTCTCCATCAACCCGACTAAAACTGCACTGGTGCCGGTTACCAGGAAAAGGAACATTAATCTTACATGTCCGGTCCTCGACGGTACCACAATCACCACAATTTAAAACGAAGCAAATTACCTAGGAGTAATCCTTGATAAAACGCTAACTTGGAACCCTTATCTTGAGAAAATTACAAAAAAGGCAACAAGGGCATTCTTTGCCTGTACAAGACCTTTTGGTAAAACTTGGGGTCTAAATCCCAGAATGATCTACTGGACATTCACCACAGTTATTAGACCAATAGTCACATATGCATCTCTTGCATGGTGGCCTAAGGTCAAACAATGAAAAGCAGCAGACATATTGAGCAAACTGCATCGCTTTGTTTGCGTCATTATCTCAGGTGCCATGAAAACCTGTCCAACTGATGCATTGGGGTTGCTCTTAAACATCCCTCCACTACCTATTCTAATAGAAATGGAAGCCAGTCGTGGCGACTTGAGATTAGAGGGTATCGCCGAATTAAAAAGCAGTGATTTTAAGGGGCACTTAAAGATTTTATAAAATCTTCAACAAAGTCCCTTGCTATATAGAGTTGATACCTTATCCTCAAAACCAACCTTCTTCAAAAAATTTCAAATCATTATTAATGATCGCAAAATTTGGAGAACCAACTCAATCAATTTTAAACCGGGCTCCCAAATATGGTTTACAGGCGGATCAAAACTTGAAAATGGTAGAACAGGGGCGGGAATATTTGGCCCCAAATTCAAAAAATCAATCCCAGTGGGTGTATACCCAACAATTTTTCAAGCCGAAATGCATGCAATTGAAATCTGTGCGAGGGAGTGCCTTCGCAGGAAAATGAGAGGAGCACATATTTACATTCTCTCTGATAGTCAAGCTGCTTTAAAATATATGATATGGCATTTGACTGCCTAATCCTGCTAAATATACTGGGTAATTTTAACACATCGGGACATGTAGGTCATGAGGGAAACGAAAAAGCTGATTACTTAGCTAAACAAGATGCAATCATGCCCTTTATTAGTCCTGAGCCCTTCTGTGGTCTTTCAAAAAGCCACACCAACGAAGCTATCAGGAAACTGGGGGAAAAGAAATTTGCCGATCACTGGCTTAATAGCTCAGGTCAACGTCAAGCTAAACGATTCCTCAACCCATCCAAGGGAATATCTAGCAAGCTACTTTCACTTAATAGAGAGGACTTACGCATTTTAGCTGGGTACTTCACAGGTTACTGTAACCTAAGATATCACCAAAAAAAGTTTGGTCTTTCTGACACTGACATCTGTCGTTTCTGTGAAATGGATACTGAAAGTTCAGAGCATATACTCTGCGAATGTCCTGCACTCGGCAGAAAAAAATTTTGTCACTTCGGTGACACTGTTGTAAATCCATATAAACTTTGGAACAACAATCTCCAATTAGTGCTAAAATTTATTAAAAGCCTAAAAATACAGGGATTAAACCTAAAGGCCATGCACAATAGATCTTGTTGGTGGCAGTGCTTCAAGGCCTATAATAATTATAATAATACAAAGTAAAAGAAAATTCACAGAACTGCACTTTATTTAAAAAGTATTTCAAGAAATTCAGTCAAAGATTGCTTGTTTACTTATTTTTGAAACGCCCGAGAACTAGGTTTTTCTCATTATAATCGCACAAAAAACTAAGAATGAACTAAATGATTCAAATTTTCAATCAATATAATTGTAAATAATGTAAATATTGTAAAAACACGTAATTTCCCAAATATTGACCATTAAGTTTACCGTTATTCAAAGCAAAGCTAAAGTGATGAGTTTGCTTACTTATATATGACAGCCACTGTATGTACATAAATATAAAATAACGTATTTTTCATACATGTCCGCGGATTACCATTACTTTACCACATTACTTTTCCACCAAAAGTATTGCATAGCATTACCACAGCCAATTACTTTTCCCTAAAAAGTAATGTGGAACATAACATTCACGAAAATTACCCAGTCGGCAATTTTAGGGGTAAAAAGCGCTTCTAAAACCCTTCCTGGCAAATACTCCTTTCTTTTTTGTATGAAATGTCCTGATTTTGAAGGACTTATTTATTCCCTTTCATGAGAAGGGCTGTAACTTGTCATAGAAGAGGCCTTCCATTCCCACTGCCATACTCCTTTCTTTTTTCTATGAAATATCCCGAATTTGAAGGCCTTCTTTTTTCCCTTTGATGAGAAGGGTTGTCAAAATCCTTAGACGGACGGGACGGAGTACTTCGAGAAGGTGGTTTAAAAGCTTATTTATTGCTTTCTTCCGCCATCTGTATTTCCGGAAGTACCACTTCTTTATAAAGTGTTTTATTAGGTGCGTGTGTAGTTTTCTAAATTTCCTGAAAGATTTAAGAGTCCCTTAAACTGTTTGGTTACGGCACACTTCTGCATAAACGCAATTGGTTTTTTATATTTTCATATTTTTTTTTGCTGTTTCTTCTTTTACTCATTTTACTCACTTTATTTTAGTTTAATGAACAAACATTTTTTTTAAATATTTTCAATTAAACTGTTGTTTTGATTTTTTTAATAAATACGAAAAAAATTTGTACATTTGGCTCGACACAAAGTCGTCGGCTTTTCATTGCCGACGATTGTCACATTCCGGCACCGTCGAAATTGCTTTGTACCAGAAGCCGTTTTAAGTTACACCTTCCACTACGCCTTCCTTAGAAGGGAAGTCAGAAGTCTAAGAAGCGCTAAAGAAAATGCCGACTGGGTATGTACAACATTTTCTGTAATGCTTTAGATAACCTGCTTTAAAAAACATGTTTAAATAATTTACAATTTTAGAAAACTATAATATATAAGATGTTCTTTTGGTTAGTAGTTTTGTATTCCTACCAAAGTGTTAAATACCAAATTTCAACTTGTTATTTACGTTGTAGCTATTTTTAATAATTGTTTTCCGAATGGAAAGGGGTAGTTTGTATGGGAGAGAGTAGTAGTTTTTTCTGATCTTGTCCATCTCAAAACTTAGACTCGGCATGAAGAATACAAGCTCGCATACCAAATTTCAGCTAGATAGCTCTTAAACTACGCCTGTAATTGCTGGAACAGACGGACGGATAGACAGACGGACGTACATTGTTAAATCGACTCAGAAACCAACGCTGATCATTATATGCGTGCGTCATGGGCGTTACAAACGGAAGAACAAACTCAAAATACCATTCGTTACGTGCACTTGCACGTGACGATGGGTATAATAATACAAAAATAGCAGAAAAATACCAAAGAAAATATAATTCACTGAGTTGAAGCGAATTTGATCATAATTCAACTGGACAAAATAATAGCTTCTGTTAAAGAAAATATTAATTTTACTTAAATTTTGATAAGTATTCAAATTTATTACCTTAGATTTCTTAATATTCTGCGTATCAACCTTTATTTTGAATCACTTTAGCCATCCTTTTGGGGATTAACTAGCGGCATGTATAAATTGTCATCTAATACCAAAATTTTTAAACAATTGAATAATTTAAAATTGCCGAATTAATTATTACTTGTTTGCGAAAGAATGAACTATATAAAAATTTACCATTACTAAATAAAAAAATACAAAAACATTACACATATCTGTAACTAACTGCAGTATAAATTTTAGCCTGCAAAATTGTAATTTATTATATAAAATAATTTTTTCATATGAATAAAATTTGTGATAAAAATAATAATAATAAAATTATTTATTGACCGTAAAAAGTTAATTTTTTCTGTTTTTCCTTGTTTCCTTATTTTTCTGTTGTGCCATAATATCGATAGCTTTTTCTGGATCTATTTGAGTACCCCAATGTATTGATACCATTGCAAGTGCACTTAGCCACTCTTCTCCCATTGCATTCCTGGAAGCCGTTTTAACTCTTATCCTTTTTAAAAATGATCTTTCAACACTGTAGGTTGTTATGGGAAGAGTTGTAAAATCAGTTAATAAACAAATTTGATATATAAAATAAAAAGAGTATTTATTAACTATGTTTTACAAACACAATTAACTAATTTTAAATTATAAAAATTGTAAAACATAAAATTTCTCATCTAAAAACTTTAAAGGCAGTCCAAGAATGATGTAAAAACATGAATTCGGTATTAATCTTCAATGGAGCCGTCATGAAAATTGGCGCATCTGGATACTGGAGTTTTTATATCATTTTGAAAATAATTCAGCAAAATTTCGGTTGCTGCTTCAAAAATATTTGTAATATTTTCAGCACCTTGACTAACAACTGGGACCCGTATCTTATAAAATCGTCCCTGATTACTGGGACTTTTCCACATAACTTATACAGAAAGATCGTGTACGGCGTTTTAAATGACAGCTAGGTTGAAACAGATGTGATCAAATTAAATGGACAAAATACAAACTTAATTAACGACAAAAAAAATTTGGATAAATCTTAACTTTTATTTTTTTTTAAATTATTTTTTTACATAATGTGGTTTCTTTTAGATCGACACATATATTCCTGCGATTTTCCAACTTTTTGATCCCGTTCGAAAAGTTTTTTTTTTTCTACAAAATAACATACTCTTCCGCGGAGCCAATGATCTCCTCGAGCGAGCAAAAATTGTTTATTGATGAGTCATCTTTTGCATTTGGGAACAGATAATAGTGCGAAGGTGCCAAATCGGACGAATAAGGTGAATGGGGAATAAATTGGGACCCTAAATCGTTAATTTTAATCATGGTTGCAATGTTCTAGTGTGCCATCATGTGTCATCATTTGGGGCACCCAGCGGCAAGTTAATTTTTTCATGAGCATGAATCTCTCCCAAAATATGGCTCAGTATCCTTGTGGCATCTGCTATCTTGCGCATCTTCACATTCCGGTAGACCAACATCATTTCACATATATTTTTGACATTTTCCATTCCATTGATTTGGATTGCAATGCATTGTGCGGAGGTTACCTTTCAGACTTAGATAAATATTTATATTATTTAAAAATACAATATTGTTTAAGTTTAAAATACATAAAAAAGAAAATTACATTAAACTTCATGTTTTTTGTAAATTTATCCTAAAAATCGTTTCAGGGGGGCTTCAGCCCCATTAGACCCCCCGTGAATACGTGCCTGGTAACAACGGATATCAGGATTGTTGCTCTGGAAAAATAGGACCTTTTTACATCATCTACATTAATTGCGGTGGATATCGACAATGTGGTATCAATTTGAGCGACTTCAACAATCCTGCTATCCGTTGCTACTGATGTATTGATGAGTTTCATGATTTGATTTCACTTAGAGAGCGTTGGGAACTAAGATCTTGGCCCTCTTATTTTAACTATGAGTGTATATATACATACATTTTAAATATTTGATACGTACTGAAAAGTAAGTAAAAATATATTGCGCATTTGCATTTTTAAGTAGCCTTCAGTTTATTACAAATATTCAAAGCGTAAAGTTGCAGACGCGTAGTTAATTTAATAAAAAAATAAAAAATAAAATTTACTTTTAAGAAATAAAGTAAAAAGTCAGTTTAAACAAGACCCTAAATTATTTTGGAACTTTATTAATACTAAACGTAAAGAAAACGGGTTTCCGTCCAGAACGAAATTTAATGACGTAGAATCTGGTGATGAGAAGACAATTTGTAATTTTTTTTTGCCAATTTCTTTAAATCCACGTACTCAAAATCTTCGTACGATGCTAACTTATCTATATATATAAAAATGAATTCATCTTTCTTTCTTTCTATCTATATCTTTCTTTGTACCAAATGGGCGTCTAAACCATTCATCCGATTGTGATGAAATTTTGGGGAGTTGCTGTGCTCACGCCAACTTAGGTTTAGGGCAAAGAAAATTTTGCCACGCCCACCTATTACGCAAACAATTTGTAAAACTAAGTTAAAATATTCGACTATTTCGCTAATATTGCCCCTAAAAATCTGAAAAGGTATCTGAGTTTGTATAAACACTGTCGACAACTTCACCAAAAATGAGCGAGGTTGGATAAATTTAACGCTCAAAAAAAGGAAAATATGCGATTACATGACTAATATTCCTTCTAAAAATCTGAAATTGGGTATCTGAGTTTGTATAAACACTGGCTATAACTTCACAAAAAATGGGCAAGGTTGGATTAACGATAACGACCACTTTCAAAAAAGGGTGAATCAATTTTACGCCTACCATAATTGCTCAGGTACTTGATCAGAATCGTTACAACGGTGAGTACCGGGAACAGTAGTAGTATAAGTGGCGAGAAAACTAGTGGAACTCCACCAGTACAAGTAGCATAATTAATGCCGTTTTGTTACCACGATCTCCTGAAGGGGCGGACAATGCTTTAATAGCTGTCTGACTGTCAGAGAATATGGCTATGTTCTTTTTACGAGTTAGTTTGCTACTAATAATGCTACAAGCTTCTAAGATAGCTATCAATTCAGCTTGAAACACACTGGCCTCATCAGGAAGGAAAACACCTGCGCCAACTCCACAACTCATCTTGGAGCCATCCGTAAAAATGGCAACGCCGAATTTGTCGATTACACTATTAGATGACCATTCTTGTCTGGATGGAAATCTGTGTAAAAAGTTCTTGTTAAGAACTATTTTCGGTGAAATGTAGTCAGTCGTTACAGGTACTACCTCTTTAAGTAGTGTACCTAAAATTCTGCTGTGGCCGTATGTCCTAGCTTGCCAAGACCCTACTTCATTGAGTCTTGCTGCAGTGCATGCGTCTACAAATTTGATGTGAAGATCAATGGGAAGAAGATGCACAAGTACATTTAGCGCATCTGAGGGACTGGATCTCAGAGCCCCAGTTATGCCAATGCATGCGGATCGTTGCACTCTTCCTAATTTTACTATATTATAAATTTTACTAAGCGCTGGCCACCAAACGTGGCCAGCCCTGTACATCCAGAGTACCATCTTTGGCTGGAGACCCCAACGTTTGCCAAACATTTTATTGCATGTATAAAAAGCAATGCAGGCTTTTTTAACTCGCAGTATAATATTATTTTTCCATTTTAGCTTTGTATCAAGAAGAACACCGAGATACTTGGCTGCAGTGGAGAGAGTAAGTGCTTGTCCGTTTAGAACTGGTAAGTTGAATTGAGGTATCTTGGTTTTAGTGGTGAATAGTAGTAATTCTGTTTTCACTGGGTTCACTGATAAGCCGCGGCCCATGAGCTTAGTTGTTCTCAGCGCCCTGCCCATGATTTCACTAAGGACGGACGGAAACAGACCTGATACTAGGATCACAACGTCGTCGGCATACGCAACTGCTTTAATACCGGATTTTTCAAAAGATTTTAGCATATCATCTATAACAACCAACCACAGAAGTGGTGAGAGAACCCCTCCCTGGGGGGTACTTCTGTTGACTGATTTAGTGATATTACAATTGCCCAAATTCGCCTGTATCACCCGAGACTGCAACATGGACATAGTCCAGTATACAATTCCCGCATCTACTTGATGCTCTATCAGAGAATTTTTAATGGCTTCAGAGCTAACATTGTTAAAAGCGCCTTCAATGTCCAGAAAGGCTCCTAAAGTATACTGTTTAGAGTTAATAGACCTTTCGATTACCCGTATTACCTCATGTAGTGCCGTATCAGTGGATCTACCTTTGAGGTAAGCATGCTGGGAATTCGAAAACCCTCCATCTGAGAGTGAAAGTCTAATATGATAGTCGATGATTCTTTCTAATGTTTTAAGTACGAAAGAGGACAGGCTGATGGGTCTAAAGTCCTTCGCGGACTCATGTCCACGCCTACCAACCTTAGGAATAAAGACCACTCTAACGTTCCTCCAACTTGAGGGAATATAGCTGAGAGTGATACTTTGTTTGAAAAGTTGCTCCAGCCATGGGACCACTGTGTCTCTAAAGTTCCATAACATGACCGGAAGTATACCATCCGGGCCTGGAGATTTAAAAGGAGAGAAACTCTTGACAGCATATATAATACGTTCCTTAGTGATGAGAGAGTCAGCTAAAACCGAGAAATTGCCGCGCTGTGCATCTTCTGGAGTAGTTAGATTCATCTTATCATCACCGCTTGGAAAGTGGGTATCCATAAGGGCAGTCAATGATTCATTAGGAGATTCAGCCCAAGACCCGTCCATCTTTTTGATAAAGGATGGGCACGAGTGTTCTTTGGACAGGATTTTACTAAGTCTGGCAGAGTCTTTGACAGTCTCGATAGATTCACAAAAATTTGACCAAGAGCTAGCTTTCGCCGATCTGATCGCCTTTTTGTAGGTTTTAAGACACTCTCTGTAGGAGTGCCAGGAATTTTGTATATACGCCTCGTTGAACTCCTTTTTTGACAAGCTTCCTAAGGCTTGTCAAGTCATTGTTCCACCATGACGGGAATTTACTCTTACTGCTAGTGATAGGGCATGAGTTCATGAAAGCCGAACTAAAAGCTTTCTCGAAATTTTTTGCTCTATCGTCTAGTTCAGAAGGGGATGAAGAAATTGGTGAATACCTGCCTAAAGAGGAGTTCACGGAATTGAGGAATTTTTCCCAGTTAATCCTTCTTGGATTCCTATAAATAGGTGGGGCATCAACTTTGAGATCAAGACTGAAAAGTATCCAGGCATGATCAGAAAAGGATCGCTGACTAGATACTCTCCAGCCTTCTACTTTGATCTCGGCATTGAGATTGGTAAAAGTGATATAGAGAACTTTCTCCCATCCTATGAAATCATCCGTACTCGGAAAGAAAAAGGTGGGAGAATTTCCCCGGTTACATATGTCTAAATTAGTTTGTGTAATAAAATCAAAAAGTGACTCACCTCTGTCATTTATTTCACTGCTACCCCAAAGCGTATGTCTGGCATTGGCGTCGCAACCTAAAATTAAGGTTTCATCCCTGCACAGGCTTTGGCCAAGCCTACTCACTTCGTCTGGTGGAGTAGGAAGGTCATGCGCCATGTACGCGGATGCGACCACTAGTTTTTTACCGCCGTCTAGTTCGATCCTGACAACTGTCAGATCAGCGGAACTGGAACTGCTGCAAAGAAATGCTTTAATGTGTTTTTTAATAATAATACAAGATCTAGGTTTACCTGCATCTTTCTTGTAGTATAGTAGATAGTTGCTATCCGTGAAACCCTTGATGCTGCTACTGTTCACCCAGGGCTCTTGGATAAAGCCGATGTCTATGCCTCCCTCCCTGAGGAAGACAATCAGATTTTCTGTAGCACATTTCGAGTGTTGCAGATTAATCTGCACGGCATTCAGCATTTGGTTGTTGTGGCATTCTTGACGATGCTAAGCTCATCGAGAAGCTTACTTGCATCGCCAATCTCGTCCGGGTCGTCCGCACTGCCTTGGAATATTTTAAGCTTCGCATGCCTGACGCCAAACTTAAGTTTGTTGTCCAACCTTTCCAGCGGGGCAAGGCTTTCCCCGCTGATCGACAAAAGGAAGGACATGCTGAGTTTGTGAGGTTCCCCAGCTCGGATGACAAACCATTCATCCATCGGAACCTCTGGGTTGTGCAGTTTTAGGTACGCGATCAGCTTCGCGTTATCCAACTTCATTTTGGGCAACCAGATACGAGCACGCGGTTGCCTTGGAATGTCCTTGACTGGAATGGCTTTGATGCTCAAATCCTTCCAGACATTGCCGAGCTTGGCAATGCTTTTTTCAAGGAATTCCTTGGAAAACGCGTCCCCACATCTAATCACCCTACAGCCTCTGACTATCTCCGAGGAGTCGAAGTCAGGAAGAGGACCATCCTTGTTGCAGAGGACGTAATTCATAACGTCTTCAGCAAGTTTGGCCTCCAACTCACCCCAAATCTCATTGATGCGTCTGCCGTTGCTGGTCTTACCATCAATCAGTGCCAGAAGAAGCGGATCCCTTGCAACTTCGCTGAATGGTTTGGATGTCCTTTTAGAGGAAGCCGAGTTCGACGCCGCATTGGAGACCTTGGCCCTCTTGGAGTCTTGCGTAGATTCCTTGAGAGAAAGGTTCCTCTTCGACTCCGCTTTCGGCACCTCCAACGCTTTGATGGCCTGGTTCCTCTTGAACTCTTCGACCATCGCGGTACATTTCAATTTGTCCTCCTGATCTCGCTTATCAGAGATACCAGCGGCCTCATTCTTTGCAATCTTGCTAAGAATATAGAGAGCCTTCTGGTATCTTGATTTCGCAAGGGTACCGGAGGATTTCTTTGTTTTTTTTGATGTGGAAGGTTTCACGGTGCTATGGCTGGCACCATTACTCCCTGAAGTTTCGGTTTTTCCGAGGTACTATGGCTGGTACCAGGATTGCCGTCGTCAATTATGGTCTCCTGACTGGAGGCCAAAAGGGCGTCTTCAGACAGCATGTCTGAAGACTGGGGTTTTTTTTTGGATAAATCCAAGGCTGATTTTGTAGTTTTCATTACTGTTTCGTACGATCGCTTCGCCGGGTCAAAGACCAAGCTCGGCGATCAAAATGGAGATTAGGGAAATAGAAGTCCACCGCAGCAGAGCCCATTTACTACGGTAAGGCCAAAGCTACTATCCGAGGCGGCCTGGTATCGGATAGGCACCGTACAAATACAATCTGTTACCCCTGATTGCAAACACCAATGGGCACGGTAACGCGTCACATATTGGTTTAGGGGAGGGAATTGGTTAAGGGAGGTGAAATGAAAAATGGGTTGAGGAAATATGGGAAGATGGTGGTCGCCGCTTCCGTTGGCCCGACCCGAAACATGACCGGACTCGGTTACCAGGAGGCACCACGTGGAGGTGGAAGCCGACTTGCATGCTCGATAGAGTTACGGAGAGCCGTCCTGTAAGCCCGTTATCCCCCACTATCAAACAAGCCATGCCACCCCAAATACTGCAAGGTAGAGTGACGTTGTCTGCTTTCCACCGGGAACAACCGGGAAATAATCCCTTGGAGTTTGTTGAATTTATAAAGGCCTGAACGACTACTATCGACCAAGCTCATTTATTTAATTAAAAGTTCATTCTTACAATTCACCTTATATAGTCTAATTATTGCTTATATCAGCAAAAAGTGCAAACAATGAATGTGGGCCAAGTTGGTCAATTCATTGCTTACATCTTTTAGCAACCGTTGCAGTTATTCTGTACATATTGAATTGCATCAATTTCCAATTCAATAATTAGGTCACTATTTCCGTTCAAAATTTAAGTAAACAAACGAGAGCTGCTGTGTTACATATACTTAAAATAATAATAATATATTTTTGTTGATTTTATACATCAAAATTTTGACTCGCCCGACACGATGAGGTGTTGGTGATTAAATGAATCTCTCAGACTCCTCCCGGGCTGTCCTATAATGTCTGACGCAGCTGTTATATTGAGTTTTTCTGGAAGATTTATCTTGTCATTGCATTGCCTTCAGTTGGTAATAAGCAAAGTTTTTGTACAGATCGCTTGACAATTGATTTTTCTGTCTTCACGCTTGCAACTCGAATGAAGCCATCTGCTCCCTTAAGGACTTCCACTATCCTTCCTAATGGCCACTTTGATGGAAACATCACTTCATCTTTTATGAGCACCAGTTGACCAACCTCTAGATTTGATGTTGGTTGTGTCCACTTATATCTTTGTTGTTGGATACCCTTTACATAATCTTGGTAACAACGGTTACAGATATCATTCTTTATTTGTTGCATAGTTTTCTTTATTTTCAAGCTACCTCCAGCTAGACTCAGGACGCAATCGTGGGCTGGCGTCATCAAGGCGGTACCAACAATAAATTGACCTGGCGTTAGTGCATTAAGATCTTCAATGTCATCTGATAGTGCGCATAGTGGTCGTGAGTTGAGACATCCTTCTATTTGGATTAAACTTGTATTCATTTCCTCGTAGGTTAGCTTCTGTTCACCAACAATCCGATTCAGGTGGTGTTTAATAGATTTAACGCTTGCTTCCCAAAGCCTACCGAAATGTGGTGAACCCGGTGGAATAAAATGCCATTGAATACCACTTTCTGTTAGACGGTTCTGTAGTGATACCTTCTGAAGATAATTGTTTGCTCCCACGAAGTTGGTACCATTATCACTGTACATGTGGTGTACCGATCCTCGTCTGCTGATCATCTTTTTGAGCGCCGCCAAAAAACTGTCAGCCGTAAGGTCTGACGTTAATTCAATGTGAACTGCTTTAGTTTAGAGACACACAAAGATAGCGATGTAGCATTTATGTGATTTTACTCCACGGACTTATGAACAGCGGATATGTAAGGGTCCCGCATAATCGACTCCGCAATGAGTAAATGGCCTCGAAAAATTTACTCTTGGTGCAGGTAATTGTCCCATCAATTGAGCTGGTCCCTTTGCCTTGAATCGGAAACATTTTATGCACCTGTTGATATATGCTTTTACAGCACTTGATCCTCGGATGATCCAAAATTTGTTCCGGACATATGTATCGGTATGTGCCTGGTTAATTATTAATTTAGCCAAAGCGCATGTAGTAGGCAAGATCATTGGATTTTTTTGATTAGATGATAGATTTAAGTGGTTTAATCTTCTTCCAACTCTCAGCAGCCCTTCGACGTCAATAAATGGTACCAAGGTTCGTATGCGACTACTCGTTTTCAACCGTATGCTGACACGTAAATCCTTGATGTCATCTTTAAACTATTGTTGTACATGTCTCACAAGGGCCGTCTCTGCCTTATGTATTTCGTTTACTGTCAAACATCCCGATTGCCTTTGTGATTTGTTACATCTAGCGTTGTTTGCAAATCTCAAACAAAAAGCCGATACAGTTTGGCCAGTGACGAAAATCGCGCTACATGGCCATCCACTCCATTATCTTGAACTGCCACTGCGCATATAACAGATTTTTGTTGCTCGGGTAATTCGCTCAGTTCCAAGGAGTCGTCGTCATCAGGCCAATTGGCTTCATCGGCTAACAACCACCCTGGTCCGAATCACCATAGAGAGTTGTTTATAAGATTTTCGCCAAATACTCCACGTGATGGAATATCTGCTGAATTTTCCTTTCCTGGGGTGAATCGGATATGTCCTTTGAAGTTTTGCAGGATGTTTGATACTCGATTAGCTACGAACGTGGTCCATTTGACTGGATGTTGTTTCAGCCAATTAAGCACAATTTTTGAATCGGACCAGATCACTACTTTGTCATATTGAATCTCGATTCCTTCCTTGATATATTTGATCAGTTTTGTCAGAAGTGCTGCTGCAATAATTCCAACCGTGCTAAGGATACCTGCTTTATCGGGGCTACCTTTGTTTTAGATGCTATCAATGAAATGGTAACGCCTTTTTTACTCGCCACTCTAGCATATACTACTGCCGCATACGCCACTTATGATGCATCAGCGAACCCATGTAGCTCGAACTTGCTGTTCGGCTTCCGTGATATCCATCGTGGAATTTTGACCTGTTGTTTTGCTGGCAATTGTAATTTGAACACCTGCCATTCTGCTTGAATTGTTTGTGGAACAACATCATCCCAGCCAATTCCCAAGAGCCAAAGTTTTTGTATCATCATTTTAGCTTTGACTGTGATAGGTGATAACCAGCCAAATGGATCGAACAGCTTGCCAGCGTCACTGAGGATGGCTCGTTTCGTATTTTTTGTACTAAATGAGTCTGTATTGATTTTGAACTCAAACTGATCTGTTCTAGGACACCATTTAAGACCTAAAATTTTTATTGTTTTGTCATGATTAAGATCCATGTCCAACTGCAATTCCATGTCTTCGGTATTGATTGCAACACTTCAGACTTATTTGATGTCCTCTTCCTTAGTTTGAATCCACCTTTCTGAAGGAGTTGAATTGGTTCTTGCTGTACCATTTTGCATTCATCAATTCAATTTGAACCTCTCAAGCAATCATCTACATAGAATTGCTGAGATAACATGTTGCATGCCAATGGATAGTTCAGTTTTTCGTCTTCTGCCAATTGAAATAATGTCATAATTGTAAATACGGTTCCGTAGGTGACCGTATTTAATGTATATTCTCTAATTGGGTCTTTGGAATCTTTTCTTCAAAAGATGCGCTGTAGATCCTTGTCGTCTTGGTAAACTAGAATCTGTCTATACATTTTTTCGATGTCAGCCGTAAAAACTACTGGGAACGTCCTCCACTGCAGTAGTAACAATAGTATTTTTGGGGACCTGTCATCATGATGGTGTTCAGAGATTCCCCTGATGTTGTCTTGGCTGATGCATCTTTAAGGACAGGATGGTGTGGCATATAATACGTCTTTTTCGTAGCTGCCGGACTGACCTCTTCCATATGTCCTAGCCTGAAATACTCCTGAATAAATTTTATATATTCATCACGTAAACCTGTATTCTTGGCAAGTCGTTGTTTAAGTGAATAAAACCGCTTTAGAGCCATCTTTTTTGAATCACCAAGATCCGTTCGATTTTGATGTAAAGGTAATTTGATAATAAATCGCCCTGCCGCATTTCTTGTGTGCGTTGCCTCGTAATGACCTTCACATTCTGATTCTTCGTTCGTCATGAGATCTGCTGTTGGAACTTCTTCTAATTCCCAGAACTTACTTAGACCTTCATCCTCGCTGCTTATGCTGACGCATGATGTTACCTCGTTAACCATAATGTTCCGCACATTCGTTAATGACGTTGTAGCTACCGGTCCAGATAAAAACCAACCGAACATAGTATTTTGAGCCATTGGTGTGTTAGCAGGACCTTTAATTAGCCCGTACCCAATAAATTTAGAAACACATCTGATCCAATCAACAGGTCTATTTCCATAGATTCAGAATACCAAGGGTTCGCTAGCTGCAATCCTCTTATATGTGGCCACTGCTTTGCTTTAAATCCTTTGTTTGGGAGCATGGACGTTATTTTAGGCATAACGATTGCTTCGATTTGACAGCTTTGTTTTTCATCATAGATGGACTGAATCTGAATTGAACACTTTGCTACTACTTGCGTTGCTTGCCCGTTTATTCCATTGACTTGCGTTTCGTATTTCATCAATAGAACTTTAAGTTTTCGTGCTAATTGTTCCGTCATTACACAGGACTGTGATCCTGGATTGACTCGATTTCGCATAAATATGTTCACCATAGCTGTTGCCAACAAAATTGCTACCAGATTGAGTCTTCTCTGCCTTGTTCTCGTGCAACAAAGAATTGTGTTTCATATCACATGTTGCACACCTTTTTTTGTTGTTACACTCCTTTCTTGCGTGTCTGCTTCGAAGACAGTTGAAACACAATCGCGCCTGCTTAACTTTATCGCGTTTGTCCCATATACTCATACCGGTGAACCTTTTGCACATGTACAGTTGATGCCCTTTTGCCACAGACAATACATACTGTGTTTGTTATCGTGGTCACATGACTTTTTGTGTTGTTCGAGCCATTGCGTTCTCTCTTGTAGTCTCGGCTCCTTGTTAGAGTCTCAGCTATTTTCTAAGCCTCGAAATCTGGCTTCGATGAAGTTGAACAGGTCACCTAACTTTGACATCTCTGTTGACAATCCTTTGGAGTGCTGGTACATTTTTCTAGTTTCACCATCGAGCTTTGGTAGTAGTAAACTAATGACTAACGGATCACACGATGTTACATCTACTCCTAAGACTTTCGATTGCGGTTTCATAGTTAGCTGCTGACGTCATCAAGTGGCCTATAATCCTTGCAGTTTCTCCTCGCACATTGCTTTTTAGATAATGCATTTTTTCTATGTCGATCAGCTTCTTGTTGTTGTTGATTAGCCTGTCGAACAGCTCCCAAAATGTTGTCCACTCTTCGTATCGTCCACTTAAAGTTAGAATACTGATAGTTTGATTTTTCGATCTGTAACCTTGTGTGATTCTTGATTACTTAAAGATAGTGATTCCTGTTGTACGATTCTTAGTATATTTCTGCTGAGTCGAATTCGTTGTTCTTTACGAAGCTTTCTTCATAGTCATCATCAACTGCATTTGTCATGATGTCTTCATTTAGTTGTGTGATTTTAGTCCAACAATCCTTCATTTGCTGTTCTTTATATTGTACCATCAGAGCTCCTCTACTGATGTCAATTGCGTTTATCGTTTTAAACAAATTGTCTTTCAGCACGCCCATACGGCGAAAGTTCAACTTGTTATTTGCTAAAGCCGCTGCTTCAGCATCATGTTTTTCAGCCCGAGCTGCATCCTGTTGCCTTTTTGTTTCGGCCATCTTCGACCTTACCAGTTCGGTTGCTTTCTGTAATTCGGCAGCCCTCTGGAGTTCAGCTGTCTTATGTTGATCGGATGTCGTTTGTTGTTCTGCTGCTACTTTATCCGCCTGTTTCCCTTCTTGCATCATGTCGCCGTATTTTGCCTCCACCTGATTGAAGTACTTCCTTGTGAAATACTCGTTATCTTGGTTGACGGCCCATAGTTGTTGCTCTGGAATTCTGCCCACAATTGTTTCAATGACTCCAACCGCTGTTCATAGTACCGCACGTTCGTTTTTCTCTCCGGAGAGTCTTTTTGTAGTTTGTCCATAGCTGCTGCAATTTTTTTCTATTGCTAGCTTTTTGTCGATCATCTCGTTGAAATCGCCCATGTTGATTTAGCTGACTGCTTACTTTTTATTTTTGGAACTACCGCTATCGAAGCTACTGCAACGCTTTTCACTTTAGCACTACCGCTATTAAAGCTGTGGCCACGCTTGTCACTTTATTACTGCCGATATTAAAGCTGCGGCTACGCTTGTCACTTTTTGGTTTTTAAAATTGTTCCTTACCCTTGGTGGGGGGAAACAAATTTTAATTTTTTCTAGATTCGAAGGACCGCTATCGAAGGACCAATGTTGAATTTATAAAGGCCTGATTGATTACTATCGACCAAACTCATTTATTTAATTAAAAGTTCATTCTTACAACTCACCTTATATAGTCTAATTATTGCTAATATCAGCAAAAAGTTGGTCAATTCATTGCTTACGTCTTTTAGCAACCGTTGCAGTTATTATTATTATACATATTGAATTGCATCAATTTCCAATTCAATAATTAGGTCACTATTTCCGTTCATAATTTAAGTAAACAAACGAGAGCTGCTGTGTTACATATACTTAAAATAATAATAATATATTTTTGTTGATTTTATACATCAAAATTTTGGGTCGCCCGACACGATGTGGTGTTGGTGATTAATTGCATCTCTCAGAATTGGGTTCGCCGACGAGATTTCTTCAAATCTTCGTGACCACAATTTTTTTCCACCAACGCTGACCTCGAACCAAAACCAATGGCTGCTACCAAAAAAAAGGTCGTAACACAAAGTTAAACACAGCAGCACACAAATTAAAAAAAGCCACTTAAAAAAAAACACAAATAACACAGATCGCTGTTCTCATTGAACTGACCAAAACTGAAATCCTTGCAGATTTTGTTCCATTTCCCCAAAAAAGTGAAAAATGGGATATCAGCTATTTTAATGCAGAGAGATACGGTTTACAACAAACCAGAGTCAGTGTGAGGTGACCTACCAAGAACCATGTACGAAAATTCCAAAAATGGGTATTTCTATGAAATTCTGGCAAAGTACTGACCTCTCTTCCACCAAATCAACAATGAATTTTGGAGGCACCTGTGCATGGTCGGCGTCATTCTTGGCTCTACAAAGGTGCATACAAATGAGGGAACAAACAAAACTTTTAAAAGTATAAATGACGAAAACTTGTCCTTGGCCCGTTCGTATTTGGTCACGACTGTATCGTTCGCGAGCAGTTGGAAGAAAGAAAGTGGGTTCTTTGAAATCTCGCCACAACCAAGTCACAATCTTGTGACGTAAACTACATGTAGTTTTCTTTAAAATAAAATGGTTGACAAAACTTATATTTACTTTTGGCGATGATTTTTAACCGCGACAACTGTTTACTAGTGGCTAAGACGGGTCTTGCTTTGACCTTTTTCAATTTCAAGTTTTATTTCTCTTTCCCGTTGGTACATTACTCAAAATTAGACTTTTTTATTTTAAATTCTATATTTTTCTACACGAGTATATAAACATATATCCAAAATTTGTAGAGAGAGATGTTTCGTGTAATCTGAAAGCTCCGGTTAAAAGTCAAATTTAATTAGATAAAACGCCTAAAAAATTTCTAAATATACATTATCGGGTCAACAAGTTTACCGGATGTTTTCTGGTTTGACTGTCATGCTACAGAACTTCAAATTAGTGAATTTCTAATAATCTTTTCAATTGAAAATTGATGATAGGGTAGTTGTACTTCCCAGCCGGCATGTATGATCGTGGAAGACTCTTCAACGTTCGGGACAGCAAACGACGCCATATTTTTTTCCCGCTCTCTTGACATTTCTCTTCAGTAAGATTTGCCATTTCATCATGAAAATAAATTCGGAGTCAGTGGCCTCAACTTTAAGAGCGCTACGTCAAATTTATGGTCGTCATAATCGTCCTACCAGATCAACAATTGACCGTCTAGTGGAAAAATTTCAATACACAGGCACAGTAAAAAATTTTCCCGTGCCAGTGAGACAAAGAAGTACCCGTAGTGTCGAGAATATTGCTGCCGCTGAGGATTCTATTCAAGAAATCGAATGTACTTTCACAGGAATAAAAAATTTCATTGATATCCAAAACCGTTTTTGTTTTATTTGAAAAAACTTTTGTGGCGCTCTTATTGAGAAACCCTTTTTATATGTATGTCCAATTATAATTGGACTAAAGATTTTGAAAAACTTGAAAATCTCATTTTAGATTTAAACTTTTCTAATTTTTGTATCATTGGTGATTGGAATGCCCGTCATGCTAACTCGAAGTCACTAGATAAATACTTGGTTTCATATTACCCTCTAAATATCAAATAATAGACAGTATAAAGTAGAAAGATTTTAGGCTTGTTTGAAAACATTGGAGCTGTTATTTTAAATGGCAAGCATCGAGGTGATGCAGATGGAAATTTTACATTCTGTAGTGGAGCTGGATATTCTTTTATAGTTTATTTTGCTAGTTCGTTTAATTTATTAGAATATGTGACAGACTTCTGCATACCATCTAAAGAATTCTCTGACCATCTGCCACTGGTGCTAAATTTATATGTACTTTTCCTTTGTAACACAACAGAGTTTTCTACCATAAAAAATTCGCTAGAAACAATACCGTGCAAATAAATACCGTAACGCTTTAACTGTTAATTCGAGTAGAGATTATGTTTGGTGTGACTCACCGATTGATGAATAATTTTTAGTTTTGCTTAATAAAATTCTAGTCGCCTCAGGTGAGATGTAAAGTGTTTAATACCAATTGTACAATTGCTCGTAAACAGATGTTAGACCAAGAAAGCAGTGTTTGGAATTTTATAGGTGCCAATACACTGCCAGCATGAAGAAATACACTTTTGAATACGGTTAAAAACGTAATTAATTGTGTAATCTTGTTAACTCAATGAAAAAATCTTTTGTAGTTAGTAACTCATTGTCAGAAGACGAGTTTTGCACACATTTTCAAAACCTGATCTCTTTCTTAGACTCTCTGACTCTGACTCTCGAACAGTCTATTTTTAAAACGGTCTCCACCTGGCTTAGATAGTATTAGCTACGAATTTTATAAAAACCCCTACATGCTTTTTGAAGAAGTTGTTTACATTTTTAACACAATTTTCTTGCGTAATGATATTCCATCAGCTTTCCGTAAGTCTATCATCATTCCGTTGTCTAAAAAAGGTGATCCAAACAACGTAGCTAATAACAGAGGTCTCTTTCTATTAGATACATGTTACAAAAAATTTACAGGATTAATCCTAGATCGAATCAATTCCTGGATATATCTAAATAACATTATGAACAATAACCAGGCGTGTTTCTGTAAAGTCTACTCGACAGTTAACAACATTTTCAATATGTCGACATTTTTCAATATATGAATAAAAAAAAGTTCCGCTTTTTTTGTAGATTTCTCATGTGCAAGGAATTCACTATTTTATAAACTTTCTGCTCTTGGTATGTCTAGCAATTAAACTCTATAGTAACACAACAAGCCAGATTGTTAAACAAGGTTGTCTTCTCAGCCCTGCCCTTTTTTCTTTGTACTTAAATGACTTTCAGGATTGTCTACCAGGAGGAGTAAATATAAACAATACAACTATCAAGGTATGAATGTATGCTGATGATAAGTTTTACTTGCCATAACACCAGAAGAACTACACAAAATTGTAGACGCTTTATACGGTTATTGGGAAATGTGGGGATTATCGGCATGGGGGATGGGATATGGGGGAAATGAAATAGAAAAAGTAAATGAATATAAATATTTGTGTGCTCTTTTAAGCTTTAACATCTATATTTATAAACATTTAGAAACTATGCTATCTACAGCAAAACAGCTATCCAATGCTACGTGGTTAAGCCGTGTCGAAGTTAATTTCGAAGATGGGCAAGATCGGACCAAAAGTACTATCCCCTCCCATACAAACCACTCCTTTTCATGAGGAAAAAAATGTATTAAAATAGTTTCAGTGCAGATATCCAGTTCAAATTCGATATTAAGCACTTTAGTAGTAACACAAAACTGCTCACAAATGGGCGTGATAAGAATAACGCCCACTTATAATAAAGATATGTAGCACTTATGTGCTAAAAGAGCACATTTTTTTGTCATTGTAATGGCGGAGGGTATTTAAGCTTCAGCATATCCGAAGATTTGTTTCGCCCAACGAATACGAATACTAATATTCTACATTTAGAAACTGGTCTCAAAACAAAATTTGCAGTGACATTACGTTTGCATTTTATTTGCATACTAAGAGTATTTGCCGTGAATCATGAAAGATTACCACTAAGACTACCCAAAGAGGTTTGGAGAAGCGGTGTCTTCTGGGCAGTTGATTGGAAGAAGTTATACGCGATGTTAGGAATTAATTTATCTAAAGATTTTTAATTTATCGCAAGGACCAAGTGTTCGTGAAATGCATAATCGTATACAAGTATATTCCTTTGTGATATGGAGGAAAATTAAGGCTCGCTCTCCAAAAAGTTTACATTCGATATTAATTCCTCTACGTGTCGCCAAATAGATTTGAATATATACAAGAAAAGTGTTTTAAGGTCGAAATATTTGTATGGTAACGAAAAAAGAGAAAAAACAACAACAAAAAACAAAATATTTGTATACATTCTTTTTATTACAACAAAAAGCTAATTTTAAAAAGACGCACTTATGTATAGTCTAAAAGAAATACTAAACGAAAGTATAATTTTTAAAGTGCTTTTTTAGTACAATAAAAAAAAACAAGAAAGTGTCAATATTTAAAGAAAAAAAATAAAATTAAACAAAATTACTATTGTAAAAGAACAACATTTTTTGATGTCACTGAAATGGCGAAGGGTATATGAGCTTCGGAATAGCCAAAGCTAATTCTCTTACTAGTTTTATTTTACCATGAAAAATTCATTACAATTGATATAGATTTTCTTAATATAGAAAAAATTCTTGATATATCACTCGGAAATTTTTATGATAGGAAGACACGAAAAGAATGTGAAATGTGCATAGAAAATATTAAATAAATTCAAAATAACATTTATTTAAATAA
Source organism: Suillia variegata (assembly GCA_949127995.1). NCBI lineage: Eukaryota > Metazoa > Arthropoda > Insecta > Diptera > Heleomyzidae > Suillia > Suillia variegata. The sequence continues at coordinate 22,503,489 of OX421842.1, forward strand.
AATTCTATTGTATTTTATATTTTTTAACCTTTATCTTTGACTTAACTTGCCACTTGCGAACTTAGAATGGTGGCGTATGAGTACACTCTACAGTGGGTCACAGTAAAAAATGGTCCACCTGTGACACACCAATTTGAACTGTAAAAAGTCTTAGAAATCACTTTAAATACAAAAGAAAAGTGGCTAAATAAGTTTAATCATTTTATTTAAATAAAATATAAAAAAAGTATATTAATTATAAAACATTTTACACAATAATTAAAATTAAGCGAAATAAGAGAAAATTTCATCTCATAGTGAAAATAAGGATTAACGATATATAACGAAACTTTTTCATAATTTTCTTATGTTTTGTTTTGTTTACTTTTGTTTTCACTAATGAATTGAAAAAATAATTATTGATTTATTTAGTTGCTTATTTACAAATTTCAAGATGGGTCACCATACTACGCTCGAGCTGCGAAATTTAATTATCCTATTATGGTGCTAATTTGAGACCTACTTAGGGAGATTAGATCGGTTGAGCGTTTTTGATTCAGTTTTGGCCATATCATACGCGAGATGTTGCATGTACTACTCCCCATCCATCTGGAGTTAGTTTCTCTGATAGAGATTTCTCTGATGAGGAGTTTACATGTTGAAAGAGGAATACCATGTTCCTTGTTGATGGGTAAAATTTCTTTTGTTGTGCCCTCTCTGGCGAGTTCATCAGCTTTACAGTTCTCTGGAATGTCCCTATGGCCGGGAACCCAGCATAGTTTGATTTGTAGCTGCTCCGCAATCTCATTGAGAGATTTGCAACAGCTGAGGACAGATTTTGATGACATTTGAACTAAGGTGTTCCCCTCTTGACTGATCTTTGAGCAGAGGTGGCTCCAAGTCTTGCATTAATAATTCTACCCGTGAGCATTTGAGTTATTAGTGCTCTCAAAGCTAAATCCACTCCAAGATCAGCCAATGCATTGGTAATGGCGTAGGGTTCAATGTTGTTAAAGGCACCTTCTATATCGAAAAAAGCTACCATGGTAAATTCTCTCAATTGTAAAGATCTCTCTATAATATAAACTAAGGAGTGGAGTGCAGTATCTACAGATTTACCCTTTAAGTCGGCGTGTTAACTATGTGATAATGGTTTATCTACCAGTTTCTGCCTGAAATAGAGATCTATTAACCTTTCTAGAATTTTCAACAAAAAAGAGGAAAGACTAATTGGTCTAAGATCCTTGGGATGAACATGTGAGCATTTTCCTGCCTTTGGTATAAAAACTACCCTCACCTGTTTCCACAATTTGGGAATGTGATTAAGATTCAGAATGCTATTCATGGGAATAGTAAATCTAACGATTCCTGAATTTCGATTGGATAAATACCTTCTGGTCAAGGGGACTTATATGGTTTAAACCTCTATTGCCCATTTTTGCTTGTTTTTATTAATAATTTTTAAAGGGTTGTCTACAGAAGGCATATAGGCCAACTCAAGGTTATTGAACAATAATTCCAGTGATTCACTGCTATTAGTAGTCCAGGTACCATTTTCTTTTCTAAGAAAGCTTTGGTTTGATGGACATTTTGAGAGGATTTTTCGAATTCTAGAGGCCTCAGATGTTTCAGAGACTTCATCACAAAACTTCTTCCAGGATGCATTTTTTGCAATCCTTACTTCATTTTTAAAGATTTTCAGGGATGTTTTATAGTCAACCCAGGCTACAGTGGTCCTATTACTTTGGCCACATTGAAAAGTTTTCTACTTCTTTTACGTAGTTCTTCTATCTCAGCACTCCATAAGGAAGGTGTTTTCTTACCCTTTATCCTAGTATAAGGGCAAGCAGTGTGAAGAGCTTGATTCATGTTAACGGTAAGGGTTTCAACTAGAGAATCTAGAGACCCTCCATCAGCTGGGGGATCTGTTTGCATATTCAGCAAGAGCTTCTCTAATCTACACCTATAAAGACCCCAATTTGCCTTTTTAAGGTTCCTAAAGTCAGGTTGACTTGGAATGCGGTCATTAATATTTAATTGAATAAATCTATGGTCCGAGAAGGAGTGTTCATTTGAAACTCTCCAGTTTACGATCCTATCAGATATAGTTTCAGAGACCAAGGTAACGTCAAGTACCTCTTTTCTATTTATTGTTATAAACGTCGGTTTAGAGCCGACATTACAAACCTGCAAGTTAGAATTAAGGATAAAATCGAAAAGTGACTCACCCCTTTCATTCGTGTTTGTACTTCCCTATATAGCATGGTGCGCGTTAGCATCGCAGCCAACTATTACAATTTTACGCCGGGTAACATCAACAAACAGCTCCCTAGGATTGGTCTCAGGGAGGATGTCGTGGTCGTGAGCCATGTAGGCCGAGATGAGCCAGTAACTCATCGGCCCCAGTTCCAGGCAGACTGCCACCGCATCCTTGTTGCTGTAATTAGAGAGTAGAAAAGAACTCAACTTTTTATTAATCAGGATGCACGCTCTGGGCTTACCTTCTCCTCTAGCGTACATCAACGAGTAATCCGCCGTCCCAAGTCCGCAAACCACGTCTGCCACCACCCATGGTTCTTTGATTAGGACAACCTCTTCTCCTTTTTTTGTCAGGCGAAGAAGGAGTTTGTCGGAGGCGACCTTAGAGTGGTGGAGGTTAATTTGCGTTACCCTTATCATGGTCTGGGACAACGCATCTCTCCACCACAGTAATGTCAGACTCATCTGTGTCGAAGTCCGGTTGTAGAAGCAAGTCCTCGACTATCAAGGACGTGCGCATGAGTCTTCGGAGCTCCACCTCTTCGGAATCGGTTCCAGTAGGGGTAGGGCTCCTCGACTTAGAGGAAGAGGGGACATGGGGTATCTGCTCCGGAATAGGAAAGTCTATTGCAGGTTTTGAAGCTGCCTTCGACGTCCTAGGCGCATCCGCCCTTGCAGATTCCCCACCCCCGACACAAACATTACTACTGGAGGCCTGCTCCGGATCCTTCTTAAAAACCCTCAAGGATATGGACATGAACCCATAGTTGATCACCCCACCAACAGCTGAAAGGGGAGCCAGGGACACCGGGTCTAGGACAAACGTCACAGACCGGGAGTCCCCTCTCGGCTCTTCCACCCATGTCACCCGCCAGTTCGAGGTGAGCAATTCCGGATTGCACGCCCGAATAATCTCCATGATCGTCTTAGGGTCAGACGGTTCGGCTGGGATCCAGGAACGCGCCCTTAGTCGGTTCGGGATTTTCTCCTTCTCCACGACAGCAAGTTTTGCGCCTGGCCATACCTCCCCGATCCTGAAGATTGCGATCTTGTACTGATCGAGAGACCGTTGGTCAGCAAAAGAGATCAGCTTCACGTGGCGATGGTACCATCCGCCGTCTCGAACATAAGGATGCGAGCCAGGATGCTCCTTCCAGATAGAAAGAAAGATCGTTGTGAGCCTGACCTCCACTTTCTTCCACCTCTCCAACGAAATGCTGCTATCGGGATCGCTTTCGTCGATCACCGCCATCACAATGTGGCCAACGAGAACTTCACTGAAGGTCTTGGTCAGTGTCGCACACGGTTTCTTTGGTTCCGGGCCGTGGGTGGTCTCCTCTTGCGACCTTTGAGAGGAAGAGGGTTCTTCACCCACAATTTTCGTCGCCCACGATATGGACTGCTTCTGCTTGTCAGTCCTCTCTGCCTCCGGAATCCGCTTCAAACGCTCTAAGAGCTGAAGGGCGGACCGTATTTCTCTTTGAGCCCGTCTAGAGGGCGGATTTCTGTGCTACTTTGCTGCTGCTAACTTCGCGGATTGCTCATTTCTTTATTAGATATGTGGATCTAATGGCAAACCTTATCGAAGGCTTTGGAAAAGTCAGTAGGAATTGTATCAACCTGACAATTATTTTGAAAAGCTGATAAGCAATAATCACTAAACACGGCCAAATTTGAAACGGTTGACCGGTTTGAGATAAAGCCATGTTGATTCGGACAAATTATGTTTCGTACTGCAAAATAAAGTTTATCTTTGACTCTGCATTCAAAAAGCTTAGATACAATTGATAGCTTAGAGATAAGTCTGTAATTGCAGACATCATTCTTGTTTCCATTTTTAAAAATAGGAGTTATTGAGGATAACTTCCAATCATCAACAAAAACCCCAGACTCAAGGGATTTTAGCACTTATGTGCTAAAAGAGCACATTTTTTTGTCATTGTAATGGCGGAGGGTATTTAAGCTTCAGCTAACTTCGCGGGTTGCTCATTTCTAAGCGGAGCTGCGCTGGTGCTGGGTTTTGCAGAGGCACCGGAAATAGCTGCAGTGTCTGAAATTTTTAAGACGGATTTCTCCGTAACAGAAACGGATTTCTCCGAAGCAGGAGCAGATTTCTCTGCAATAGGAGCGGATTTCTCTGCAATAGGAGCGTTTAAAGACCGCTCGTCCGATTTTTTTTTATTTTTAATTTAGTACATTTGGTTCCTACGAGTAGTCTGGAACCACAGTCACCCTTGCCAGAGCCAGATTGCCAAAAGAAGCCTAATTGAAACTAGAGGTCGGCAGGTATCTAGATTTCAGACATACTAGCGACCGCACTCCCCGCGGCCATTCATCCATCAGCGTATGCTGTTCCACCTTGGATTGGGGCATTTGATATAAGAGAGTTTACATCTCTCCGCCCGACTTCCATTAGCCAGAACTCCAACAGTGACATGACATATTGGAGCCTGTTACTAGCCGCCCCCACGGAGAGGGTGTAGTCGCACTACCGTAGTATACACAGTTACGGCACGCACACAATTGTGTTACGTGTAAAAACCCCCTGTGTATCTATCAGCGGACGGCACAAGCTCATACAAATTTAAAGACCGAAGCGCATAACGCACAAAAACTTTTTGCACGGGTTCTAAGCGATAGCAGTGAGATGCATGGTAAGGCTTTTAGATAAATGCAGCGTACTCTAGCATTGATCTAGCAAAAGGCTAGAGACAACACAGCGTCTATTGTGCAAGGAAGATTCAATTCAATCAAAGAAAGAAGAATAGAAGCCCAAAACCGCTAAATTAGATATGTGGATCTAATGGCAAACCTTATCGAAGGCTTTGGAAAAGTCAGTAGGAATTGTATCAACCTGACAATTATTTTGAAAAGCTGATAAGCAATAATCACTAAACACGGCCAAATTTGAAACGGTTGACCGGTTTGAGATAAAGCCATGTTGATTCGGACAAATTATGTTTCGTACTGCAAAATAAAGTTTATCTTTGACTCTGCATTCAAAAAGCTTAGATACAATTGATAGCTTAGAGATAAGTCTGTAATTGCAGACATCATTCTTGTTTCCATTTTTAAAAATAGGAGTTATTGAGGATAACTTCCAATCATCAACAAAAACCCCAGACTCAAGGGATTTTAGCACTTATGTGCTAAAAGAGCACATTTTTTTGTCATTGTAATGGCGGAGGGTATTTAAGCTTCAGCATATCCGAAGATTTGTTTCGCCCAACGAATACGAATACTAATATTCTACATTTAGAAACTGGTCTCAAAACAAAATTTGCAGTGACATTACGTTTGCATTTTATTTGCATACTAAGAGTATTTGCCGTGAATCATGAAAGATTACCACTAAGACTACCCAAAGAGGTTTGGAGAAGCGGTGTCTTCTGGGCAGTTGATTGGAAGAAGTTATACGCGATGTTAGGAATTAATTTATCTAAAGATTTTTAATTTATCGCAAGGACCAAGTGTTCGTGAAATGCATAATCGTATACAAGTATATTCCTTTGTGATATGGAGGAAAATTAAGGCTCGTTCTCCAAAAAGTTTACATTCGATATTAATTCCTCTACGTGTCGCCAAATAGATTTGAATATATACAAGAAAAGTGTTTTAAGGTCGAAATATTTGTATGGTAACGAAAAAAGAGAAAAAACAACAACAAAAAACAAAATATTTGTATACATTCTTTTTATTACAACAAAAAGCTAATTTTAAAAAGACGCACTTATGTATAGTCTAAAAGAAATACTAAACGAAAGTATAATTTTTAAAGTGCTTTTTTAGTACAATAAAAAAAAACAAGAAAGTGTCAATATTTAAAGAAAAAAAAATAAAATTAAACAAAATTACTATTGTAAAAGAACAACATTTTTTGATGTCACTGAAATGGCGAAGGGTATATGAGCTTCGGAATAGCCAAAGCTAATTCTCTTACTAGTTTTATTTTACCATGAAAAATTCATTACAATTGATATAGATTTTCTTAATATAGAAAAAATTCTTGATATATCACTCGGAAATTTTTATGATAGGAAGACACGAAAAGAATGTGAAATGTGCATAGAAAATATTAAATAAATTCAAAATAACATTTATTTAAATAAAATTCTATTGTATTTTATATTTTTTAACCTTTATCTTTGACTTAACTTGCCACTTACGAACTTAGAATGGTGGCGTATGAGTACACTCTACAGTGGGTCACAGTAAAAAATGGTCCACCTGTGACACACCAATTTGAACTGTAAAAAGTCTTAGAAATCACTTTAAATACAAAAGAAAAGTGGCTAAATAAGTTTAATCATTTTATTTAAATAAAATATAAAAAAAGTATATTAATTATAAAACATTTTACACAATAATTAAAATTAAGCGAAATAAGAGAAAATTTCATCTCATAGTGAAAATAAGGATTAACGATATATAACGAAACTTTTTCATAATTTTCTTATGTTTTGTTTTGTTTACTTTTGTTTTCACTAATGAATTGAAAAAATATTTATTGATTTATTTAGTTGCTTATTTACAAATTTCAAGATGGGTCACCATACTACGCTCGAGCTGCGAAATTTAATTATTGAACACTATAAACATGGAAAAAGTTTGAGAGAAATCGCGCAAATTGTTAACAAGGCCCGGACAACTGTTGCAAATATCATTCACCGATATGAAAATGAATCGCGAGTTATAAATAATCCGAAAATTAGCCCAAAAAAGCTGTTCGGCGAATGTCAAGAAAGATTGATGGTCAAACAAATTGAGATTAATCCAAGGCTGAGTGCACCGAAACTACGGGATATGGTTGAGAAACACTTTATCGCCGAGATAATTCGGAGAGTCCTTCGAAAGAATGGACTAAATGGCAGAATTGCACTCAAGAAACCATTTGTAAGCAAAAAGAATAAACAAATTCGTTTGCAGTTTACTCACAGCTAAAACGTGTTATTCACTGATGAAAGCAAATATAACCTTTTTGGGTCAGATGGCAGAGTGAACGTTTGGAAAAAACCCAATCAGGAGATGAACCCTAAATATTCATTTATTATCATTTATTTAATTAATTCAGTCTTTGAAAAAAAATCTTACCGACTAAAGAGATAAAATTATCTACAAAATGAAATGATTATAATAACAAAAATTCAATTTATAATTATTTAAAGAAATTAGATAGATAAGTAGATAATGAATTTTAGTCAAAATCCTAAGAATTTGAAATTGAGACGAAGGCTTTTGACGGAACATTAAAGTTAATATTTTTCAAGAGTGAGGGGCAATCGACCGATCCAACAATAATTTCGTGAACAAAACATAATGAAAGAATAGAACGCCAACTTTCAAGTTTTTTTTAATTTATCAACATACAGCGAGTGATAAAAGGAGGCACAAGCTCATAGTTAGTTAGTTAATTTGTACTGACGTCCCTTATAAGGAGACACTGGAATACCATGCGGTATTCCAGTTATACCGCTAACTGAACCATCCTGTACTATTTATAAATTGAAGAATATTATTCGATTTAGATATATCTACTAGGCCTACGAAGAACTGCTTTCCATGTACACAGAAGGTGTATTATAGATTCTTCCTCCTCTTCATCTCTACAGCTTCTGCAGAAGTCATTTGAGAAGATACCTAGTCTTCTTGCATGAGTACCAATAATACAGTGTCCTGTTATAACTCCTATTATGGTGCTAATTTGAGACCTACTTAGGGAGATTAGATCGGTTGAGCGTTTTTGATTCAGTTTTGGCCATATCATACGCGAGATGTTGCATGTACTACTCCCCATCCATCTGGAGTTAGTTTCTCTGATAGAGATTTCTCTGATGAGGAGTTTACATGTTGAAAGAGGAATACCATGTTCCTTGTTGATGGGTAAAATTTCTTTTGTTGTGCCCTCTCTGGCGAGTTCATCAGCTTTACAGTTCTCTGGAATGTCCCTATGGCCGGGAACCCAGCATAGTTTGATTTGTAGCTGCTCCGCAATCTCATTGAGAGATTTGCAACAGCTGAGGACAGATTTTGATGACATTTGAACTAAGGTGTTCCCCTCTTGACTGATCTTTGAGCAGAGGTGGCTCCAAGTCTTGCATTAATAATTCTACCCGTGAGCATTTGAGTTATTAGTGCTCTCAAAGCTAAATCCACTCCAAGATCAGCCAATGCATTGGTAATGGCGTAGGGTTCAATGTTGTTAAAGGCACCTTCTATATCGAAAAAAGCTACCATGGTAAATTCTCTCAATTGTAAAGATCTCTCTATAATATAAACTAAGGAGTGGAGTGCAGTATCTACAGATTTACCCTTTAAGTCGGCGTGTTAACTATGTGATAATGGTTTATCTACCAGTTTCTGCCTGAAATAGAGATCTATTAACCTTTCTAGAATTTTCAACAAAAAAGAGGAAAGACTAATTGGTCTAAGATCCTTGGGATGAACATGTGAGCATTTTCCTGCCTTTGGTATAAAAACTACCCTCACCTGTTTCCACAATTTGGGAATGTGATTAAGATTCAGAATGCTATTCATGGGAATAGTAAATCTAACGATTCCTGAATTTCGATTGGATAAATACCTTCTGGTCAAGGGGACTTATATGGTTTAAACCTCTATTGCCCATTTTTGCTTGTTTTTATTAATAATTTTTAAAGGGTTGTCTACAGAAGGCATATAGGCCAACTCAAGGTTATTGAACAATAATTCCAGTGATTCACTGCTATTAGTAGTCCAGGTACCATTTTCTTTTCTAAGAAAGCTTTGGTTTGATGGACATTTTGAGAGGATTTTTCGAATTCTAGAGGCCTCAGATGTTTCAGAGACTTCATCACAAAACTTCTTCCAGGATGCATTTTTTGCAATCCTTACTTCATTTTTAAAGATTTTCAGGGATGTTTTATAGTCAACCCAGGCTACAGTGGTCCTATTACTTTGGCCACATTGAAAAGTTTTCTACTTCTTTTACGTAGTTCTTCTATCTCAGCACTCCATAAGGAAGGTTTTTTCTTACCCTTTATCCTAGTATAAGGGCAAGCAGTGTGAAGAGCTTGATTCATGTTAACGGTAAGGGTTTCAACTAGAGAATCTAGAGACCCTCCATCAGCTGGGGGATCTGTTTGCATATTCAGCAAGAGCTTCTCTAATCTACACCTATAAAGACCCCAATTTGCCTTTTTAAGGTTCCTAAAGTCAGGTTGACTTGGAATGCGGTCATTAATATTTAATTGAATAAATCTATGGTCCGAGAAGGAGTGTTCATTTGAAACTCTCCAGTTTACGATCCTATCAGATATAGTTTCAGAGACCAAGGTAACGTCAAGTACCTCTTTTCTATTTATTGTTATAAACGTCGGTTTAGAGCCGACATTACAAACCTGCAAGTTAGAATTAAGGATAAAATCGAAAAGTGACTCACCCCTTTCATTCGTGTTTGTACTTCCCTATATAGCATGGTGCGCGTTAGCATCGCAGCCAACTATTACAATTTTACGCCGGGTAACATCAACAAACAGCTCCCTAGGATTGGTCTCAGGGAGGATGTCGTGGTCGTGAGCCATGTAGGCCGAGATGAGCCAGTAACTCATCGGCCCCAGTTCCAGGCAGACTGCCACCGCATCCTTGTTGCTGTAATTAGAGAGTAGAAAAGAACTCAACTTTTTATTAATCAGGATGCACGCTCTGGGCTTACCTTCTCCTCTAGCGTACATCAACGAGTAATCCGCCGTCCCAAGTCCGCAAACCACGTCTGCCACCACCCATGGTTCTTGGATTAGGACAACCTCTTCTCCTTTTTTTGTCAGGCGAAGAAGGAGTTTGTCGGAGGCGACCTTAGAGTGGTGGAGGTTAATTTGCGTTACCCTTATCATGGTCTGGGACAACGCATCTCTCCACCACAGTAATGTCAGACTCATCTGTGTCGAAGTCCGGTTGTAGAAGCAAGTCCTCGACTATCAAGGACGTGCGCATGAGTCTTCGGAGCTCCACCTCTTCGGAATCGGTTCCAGTAGGGGTAGGGCTCCTCGACTTAGAGGAAGAGGGGACATGGGGTATCTGCTCCGGAATAGGAAAGTCTATTGCAGGTTTTGAAGCTGCCTTCGACGTCCTAGGCGCATCCGCCCTTGCAGATTCCCCACCCCCGACACAAACATTACTACTGGAGGCCTGCTCCGGATCCTTCTTAAAAACCCTCAAGGATATGGACATGAACCCATAGTTGATCACCCCACCAACAGCTGAAAGGGGAGCCAGGGACACCGGGTCTAGGACAAACGTCACAGACCGGGAGTCCCCTCTCGGCTCTTCCACCCATGTCACCCGCCAGTTCGAGGTGAGCAATTCCGGATTGCACGCCCGAATAATCTCCATGATCGTCTTAGGGTCAGACGGTTCGGCTGGGATCCAGGAACGCGCCCTTAGTCGGTTCGGGATTTTCTCCTTCTCCACGACAGCAAGTTTTGCGCCTGGCCATACCTCCCCGATCCTGAAGATTGCGATCTTGTACTGATCGAGAGACCGTTGGTCAGCAAAAGAGATCAGCTTCACGTGGCGATGGTACCATCCGCCGTCTCGAACATAAGGATGCGAGCCAGGATGCTCCTTCCAGATAGAAAGAAAGATCGTTGTGAGCCTGACCTCCACTTTCTTCCACCTCTCCAACGAAATGCTGCTATCGGGATCGCTTTCGTCGATCACCGCCATCACAATGTGGCCAACGAGAACTTCACTGAAGGTCTTGGTCAGTGTCGCACACGGTTTCTTTGGTTCCGGGCCGTGGGTGGTCTCCTCTTGCGACCTTTGAGAGGAAGAGGGTTCTTCACCCACAATTTTCGTCGCCCACGATATGGACTGCTTCTGCTTGTCAGTCCTCTCTGCCTCCGGAATCCGCTTCAAACGCTCTAAGAGCTGAAGGGCGGACCGTATTTCTCTTTGAGCCCGTCTAGAGGGCGGATTTCTGTGCTACTTTGCTGCTGCTAACTTCGCGGATTGCTCATTTCTTTATTAGATATGTGGATCTAATGGCAAACCTTATCGAAGGCTTTGGAAAAGTCAGTAGGAATTGTATCAACCTGACAATTATTTTGAAAAGCTGATAAGCAATAATCACTAAACACGGCCAAATTTGAAACGGTTGACCGGTTTGAGATAAAGCCATGTTGATTCGGACAAATTATGTTTCGTACTGCAAAATAAAGTTTATCTTTGACTCTGCATTCAAAAAGCTTAGATACAATTGATAGCTTAGAGATAAGTCTGTAATTGCAGACATCATTCTTGTTTCCATTTTTAAAAATAGGAGTTATTGAGGATAACTTCCAATCATCAACAAAAACCCCAGACTCAAGGGATTTTAGCACTTATGTGCTAAAAGAGCACATTTTTTTGTCATTGTAATGGCGGAGGGTATTTAAGCTTCAGCTAACTTCGCGGGTTGCTCATTTCTAAGCGGAGCTGCGCTGGTGCTGGGTTTTGCAGAGGCACCGGAAATAGCTGCAGTGTCTGAAATTTTTAAGACGGATTTCTCCGTAACAGAAACGGATTTCTCCGAAGCAGGAGCAGATTTCTCTGCAATAGGAGCGGATTTCTCCGCAATAGGAGCGTTTAAAGACCGCTCGTCCGATTTTTTTTTATTTTTAATTTAGTACATTTGGTTCCTACGAGTAGTCTGGAACCACAGTCACCCTTGCCAGAGCCAGATTGCCAAAAGAAGCCTAATTGAAACTAGAGGTCGGCAGGTATCTAGATTTCAGACATACTAGCGACCGCACTCCCCGCGGCCATTCATCCATCAGCGTATGCTGTTCCACCTTGGATTGGGGCATTTGATATAAGAGAGTTTACATCTCTCCGCCCGACTTCCATTAGCCAGAACTCCAACAGTGACATGACATATTGGAGCCTGTTACTAGCCGCCCCCACGGAGAGGGTGTAGTCGCACTACCGTAGTATACACAGTTACGGCACGCACACAATTGTGTTACGTGTAAAAACCCCCTGTGTATCTATCAGCGGACGGCACAAGCTCATACAAATTTAAAGACCGAAGCGCATAACGCACAAAAACTTTTTGCACGGGTTCTAAGCGATAGCAGTGAGATGCATGGTAAGGCTTTTAGATAAATGCAGCGTACTCTAGCATTGATCTAGCAAAAGGCTAGAGACAACACAGCGTCTATTGTGCAAGGAAGATTCAATTCAATCAAAGAAAGAAGAATAGAAGCCCAAAACCGCTAAATTAGATATGTGGATCTAATGGCAAACCTTATCGAAGGCTTTGGAAAAGTCAGTAGGAATTGTATCAACCTGACAATTATTTTGAAAAGCTGATAAGCAATAATCACTAAACACGGCCAAATTTGAAACGGTTGACCGGTTTGAGATAAAGCCATGTTGATTCGGACAAATTATGTTTCGTACTGCAAAATAAAGTTTATCTTTGACTCTGCATTCAAAAAGCTTAGATACAATTGATAGCTTAGAGATAAGTCTGTAATTGCAGACATCATTCTTGTTTCCATTTTTAAAAATAGGAGTTATTGAGGATAACTTCCAATCATCAACAAAAACCCCAGACTCAAGGGATTTTAGCACTTATGTGCTAAAAGAGCACATTTTTTTGTCATTGTAATGGCGGAGGGTATTTAAGCTTCAGCATATCCGAAGATTTGTTTCGCCCAACGAATACGAATACTAATATTCTACATTTAGAAACTGGTCTCAAAACAAAATTTGCAGTGACATTACGTTTGCATTTTATTTGCATACTAAGAGTATTTGCCGTGAATCATGAAAGATTACCACTAAGACTACCCAAAGAGGTTTGGAGAAGCGGTGTCTTCTGGGCAGTTGATTGGAAGAAGTTATACGCGATGTTAGGAATTAATTTATCTAAAGATTTTTAATTTATCGCAAGGACCAAGTGTTCGTGAAATGCATAATCGTATACAAGTATATTCCTTTGTGATATGGAGGAAAATTAAGGCTCGCTCTCCAAAAAGTTTACATTCGATATTAATTCCTCTACGTGTCGCCAAATAGATTTGAATATATACAAGAAAAGTGTTTTAAGGTCGAAATATTTGTATGGTAACGAAAAAAGAGAAAAAACAACAACAAAAAACAAAATATTTGTATACATTCTTTTTATTACAACAAAAAGCTAATTTTAAAAAGACGCACTTATGTATAGTCTAAAAGAAATACTAAACGAAAGTATAATTTTTAAAGTGCTTTTTTAGTACAATAAAAAAAAACAAGAAAGTGTCAATATTTAAAGAAAAAAAAATAAAATTAAACAAAATTACTATTGTAAAAGAACAATATTTTTTGATGTCACTGAAATGGCGAAGGGTATATGAGCTTCGGAATAGCCAAAGCTAATTCTCTTACTAGTTTTATTTTACCATGAAAAATTCATTACAATTGATATAGATTTTCTTAATATAGAAAAAATTCTTGATATATCACTCGGAAATTTTTATGATAGGAAGACACGAAAAGAATGTGAAATGTGCATAGAAAATATTAAATAAATTCAAAATAACATTTATTTAAATAAAATTCTATTGTATTTTATATTTTTTAACCTTTATCTTTGACTTAACTTGCCACTTGCGAACTTAGAATGGTGGCGTATGAGTACACTCTACAGTGGGTCACAGTAAAAAATGGTCCACCTGTGACACACCAATTTGAACTGTAAAAAGTCTTAGAAATCACTTTAAATACAAAAGAAAAGTGGCTAAATAAGTTTAATCATTTTATTTAAATAAAATATAAAAAAAGTATATTAATTATAAAACATTTTACACAATAATTAAAATTAAGCGAAATAAGAGAAAATTTCATCTCATAGTGAAAATAAGGATTAACGATATATAACGAAACTTTTTCATAATTTTCTTATGTTTTGTTTTGTTTACTTTTGTTTTCACTAATGAATTGAAAAAATAATTATTGATTTATTTAGTTGCTTATTTACAAATTTCAAGATGGGTCACCATACTACGCTCGAGCTGCGAAATTTAATTATTGAACACTATAAACATGGAAAAAGTTTGAGAGAAATCGCGCAAATTGTTAACAAGGCCCGGACAACTGTTGCAAATATCATTCACCGATATGAAAATGAATCGCGAGTTATAAATAATCCGAAAATTAGCCCAAAAAAGCTGTTCGGCGAACGTCAAGAAAGATTGATGGTCAAACAAATTGAGATTAATCCAAGGCTGAGTGCACCGAAACTACGGGATATGGTTGAGAAACACTTTATCGCCGAGATAATTCGGAGAGTCCTTCGAAAGAATGGACTAAATGGCAGAATTGCACTCAAGAAACCATTTGTAAGCAAAAAGAATAAACAAATTCGATTGCAGTTTGCTCACAGCTAAAACGTGTTATTCACTGATGAAAGCAAATATAACCTTTTTGGGTCAGATGGCAGAGTGAACGTTTGGAAAAAACCCAATCAGGAGATGAACCCTAAATATTCATTTATTATCATTTATTTAATTAATTCAGTCTTTGAAAAAAAATCTTACCGACTAAAGAGATAAAATTATCTACAAAATGAAATGATTATAATAACGAAAATTCAATTTATAATTATTATTATATTATTAGATAGATAAGTAGATAATGAATTTTAGTCAAAATCCTAAGAATTTGAAATTGAGACGAAGGCTTTTGACGGAACATTAAAGTTAATATTTTTCAAGAGTGAGGGGCAATCGACCGATCCAACAATAATAACGTGAACAAAACATAATGAAAGAATAGAACGCCAACTTTCAAGTGTTTTTTAATTTATCAACATACAGCGAGTGATAAAAGGAGGCACAAGCTCATAGTTAGTTAGTTAATTTGTACTGACGTCCCTTATAAGGAGACACTGGAATACCATGCGGTATTCCAGTTATACCGCTAACTGAACCATCCTGTACTATTTATAAATTGAAGAATATTATTCGATTTAGATATATCTACTATGCCTACGAAGAAGTGCTTTCCTAGATGTGTAAATCGTTTGTTGGCTAAAGCGGGGCATGTACACAGAAGGTGTATTATAGTTTCTTCCTCCTCTTCATCTCTACAGCTTCTGCAGAAGTCATTTGAGAAGATACCTAGTCTTCTTGCATGAGTACCAATAATACAGTGTCCTGTTATAACTCCTATTATGGTGCTAATTTGAGACCTACTTAGGGAGATTAGATCGGTTGAGCGTTTTTGATTCAGTTTTGGCCATATCATACGCGAGATGTTGCATGTACTACTCCCCATCCATCTGGAGTTAGTTTCTCTGATAGAGATTTCTCTGATGAGGAGTTTACATGTTGAAAGAGGAATACCATATTCCTTGTTGATGGGTAAAATTTCTTTTGTTGTGCCCTCTCTGGCGAGTTCATCAGCTTTACAGTTCTCTGGAATGTCCCTATGGCCGGGAACCCAGCATAGTTTGATTTGTAGCTGCTCCGCAATCTCATTGAGAGATTTGCAATAGCTGAGGACAGATTTTGATGACATTTGAACTGATTCCAGGGCTCTCAGAGCAGCTTGACTGTCTATCAGACAGATAAGGATTTCGATGCCAGATATCCTGTTCTCCAGAAGCCAAGAAGTTGTCTCGTGGATGGCGGCTATTTCAGCTTGAAACACACTGCAGTAGTCAGGTAGCCTGAATGAAATATTGAGATTTAGGCTTTCAGAGTAGACTCCACCCCCTACTCTTTCAAGAAGTTTTGAACCATCCGTGTATATTTGGATGGCTTTAGTTGAAAGAGGATCGCCTTGCTCCCAATCGTTCCTTGAGGGGATGGATACATTGAAATACTTATCAAATATAAGCATACTTGAAGTATTGATAAGTGTAATTTATTTCCCGTTCTCCATTGTAATGAGGCCCGCAGTCTAGTAGCTGTATTGGCAGCTAGTTGTTTGCCAAAGATGTCAATGGGTAGCAGGTAGAACATTGTATCCAGCGCCATGGTGGGTGTGGTACGCAGAGCACCACTAATACACAATGCCGTAGAATGTTGAACTCTTGAGATTATTTTTAAGTTAGTGATTTTGTCAAATGATGGCCACCAGACAGATACACCATAAGCCATAATAGGCCTAATTACGGCCGTATATAGCCAGTGGTAATTTTAGGCTGCCATCCCCATTTCTTACCTATGCCCTTTTTACAAGAGTACAGAGCAATATTAGCCTTTTTAGCCCGCTCCTCGGTATTCGGTTTCCAGTTTAGCTTCCTATCTAGAATAATTCCTAAATACTTATCTCTATCAGAGAACGTTAGACAGGTACCCTTAAGTTTTGGAGGTTCCAAGTCTGGTATTCGATGTTTGTTTGTAAAGAGCACTAGCTCGGTCTTCTGAGGGTTTACATTTAATCCACATCCTGTGGCCCAGTTAGAAAGAATATTAAGACAATTCTGCATTAAGTCTCTAATTACTGAAGGATATTTACCAGAGATGGCTATAGCAACATCATCAGCATACGCAATCACTCTGCATCCTGCCCTCTCCAGGTTTACTAGAAGTGTGTTTACTGCCAGGTTCCATAAGAGAGGAGAGAGGACTCTACCTTGAGGTGTTCCCCTCTTGACTGATCTTTGAGCAGAGGTGGCTCCAAGTCTTGCATTAATAATTCTACCCGTGAGCATTTGAGTTATTAGTGCTCTCAAAGCTAAATCCACTCCAAGATCAGCCAATGCATTGGTAATGGCGTAGGGTTCAATGTTGTTAAAGGCACCTTCTATATCGAAAAAAGCTACCATGGTAAATTCTCTCAATTGTAAAGATCTCTCTATAACATAAACTAAGGAGTGGAGTGCGGTATCTACAGATTTACCCTTTTAGTCGGCGTGTTGACAATGTGATAATGGTTTATCTACCAGTTTCTGCCTGAAATAGAGATCTATTAACCTTTCTAGAATTTTCAACAAAAAAGAGGAAAGACTAATTGGTCTAAGATCCTTCGGATGAACATGTGAGCATTTTCTTGCCTTTGGTATAAAAACTACCCTCACCTGTTTGCACAATTTGGGAATGTGATTAAGATTCAGAATGCTATTCATGGGAATAGTAAATCTAACGATTCCTGAATTTCGATTGGATAAATACCTTCTGGTCAAGGGGACTTATATGGTTTAAACCTCTATTGCCCATTTTTGCTTGTTTTTATTAATAATTTTTAAAGGGTTGTCTACAGAAGGCATATAGGCCAACTCAAGGTTATTGAGCAATAATTCCAGTGATTCACTGCTATTAGTAGTCCAGGTACCATTTTCTTTTCTAAGAAAGCTTTGGTTTGATGGACATTTTGAGAGGATTTTTCGAATTCTAGAGGCCTCAGATGTTTCAGAGACTTCATCACAAAACTTCTTCCAGGATGCATTTTTTGCAATCCTTACTTCATTTTTAAAGATTTTCAGGGATGTTTTATAGTCAACCCAGGCTACAGTGGTCCTATTACTTTGGCCACATTGAAAAGTTTTCTACTTCTTTTACGTAGTTCTTCTATCTCAGCACTCCATAAGGAAGGTTTTTTCTCACCCTTTATCCTAGTATAAGGGCAAGCAGTGTGAAGAGCTTGATTCATGTTAACGGTAAGGGTTTCAACTAGAGAATCTAGAGACCCTCCATCAGCTGGGGGATCTGTTTGCATATTCAGCAAGAGCTTCTCTAATCTACACCTATAAAGACCCCAATTTGCCTTTTTAAGGTTCCTAAAGTCAGGTTGACTTGGAATGCGGTCATTAATATTTAATTGAATAAATCTATGGTCCGAGAAGGAGTGTTCATTTGAAACTCTCCAGTTTACGATCCTATCAGATATAGTTTTAGAGACCAAGGTAACGTCAAGTACCTCTTTTCTATTTATTGTTATAAACGTCGGTTTAGAGCCGACATTACAAACCTGCAAGTTAGAATTAAGGATAAAATCGAAAAGTGACTCACCCCTTTCATTCGTGTTTGTACTTCCCTATATAGCATGGTGCGCGTTAGCATCGCAGCCAACTATTACAATTTTACGCCGGGTAACATCAACAAACAGCTCCCTAAGATTGGTCTCAGGGAGGATGTCGTGGTCGTGAGCCATGTAGGCCGAGATGAGCCAGTAACTCATCGGCCCCAGTTCCAGGCAGACTGCCACCGCATCCTTGTTGCTGTAATTAGAGAGTAGAAAAGAACTCAACTTTTTATTAATCAGGATGCACGCTCTGGGCTTACCTTCTCCTCTAGCGTACATCAACGAGTAATCCGCCGTCCCAAGTCCGCAAACCACGTCTGCCACCACCCATGGTTCTTGGATTAGGACAACCTCTTCTCCTTTTTTTGTCAGGCGAAGAAGGAGTTTGTCGGAGGCGACCTTAGAGTGGTGGAGGTTAATTTGCGTTACCCTTATCATGGTCTGGGACAACGCATCTCTCCACCACAGTAATGTCAGACTCATCTGTGTCGAAGTCCGGTTGTAGAAGCAAGTCCTCGACTATCAAGGACGTGCGCATGAGTCTTCGGAGCTCCACCTCTTCGGAATCGGTTCCAGTAGGGGTAGGGCTCCTCGACTTAGAGGAAGAGGGGACATGGGGTATCTGCTCCGGAATAGGAAAGTCTATTGCAGGTTTTGAAGCTGCCTTCGACGTCCTAGGCGCATCCGCCCTTGCAGATTCCCCACCCCCGACACAAACATT
Source organism: Suillia variegata (assembly GCA_949127995.1). NCBI lineage: Eukaryota > Metazoa > Arthropoda > Insecta > Diptera > Heleomyzidae > Suillia > Suillia variegata. The sequence continues at coordinate 22,522,420 of OX421842.1, forward strand.
ACTACTGGAGGCCTGCTCCGGATCCTTCTTAAAAACCCTCAAGGATATGGACATGAACCCATAGTTGATCACCCCACCAACAGCTGAAAGGGGAGCCAGGGACACCGGGTCTAGGACAAACGTCACAGACCGGGAGTCCCCTCTCGGCTCTTCCACCCATGTCACCCGCCAGTTCGAGGTGAGCAATTCCGGATTGCACGCCCGAATAATCTCCATGATCGTCTTAGGGTCAGACGGTTCGGCTGGGATCCAGGAACGCGCCCTTAGTCGGTTCGGGATTTTCTCCTTCTCCACGACAGCAAGTTTTGCGCCTGGCCATACCTCCCCGATCCTGAAGATTGCGATCTTGTACTGATCGAGAGACCGTTGGTCAGCAAAAGAGATCAGCTTCACGTGGCGATGGTACCATCCGCCGTCTCGAACATAAGGATGCGAGCCAGGATGCTCCTTCCAGATAGAAAGAAAGATCGTTGTGAGCCTGACCTCCACTTTCTTCCACCTCTCCAACGAAATGCTGCTATCGGGATCGCTTTCGTCGATCACCGCCATCACAATGTGGCCAACGAGAACTTCACTGAAGGTCTTGGTCAGTGTCGCACACGGTTTCTTTGGTTCCGGGCCGTGGGTGGTCTCCTCTTGCGACCTTTGAGAGGAAGAGGGTTCTTCACCCACAATTTTCGTCGCCCACGATATGGACTGCTTCTGCTTGTCAGTCCTCTCTGCCTCCGGAATCCGCTTCAAACGCTCTAAGAGCTGAAGGGCGGACCGTATTTCTCTTTGAGCCCGTCTAGAGGGCGGATTTCTGTGCTACTTTGCTGCTGCTAACTTCGCGGGTTGCTCATTTCTAAGCGGAGCTGCGCTGGTGCTGGGTTTTGCAGAGGCACCGGAAATAGCTGCAGTGTCTGAAATTTTTAAGACGGATTTCTCCGTAACAGAAACGGATTTCTCCGAAGCAGGAGCAGATTTCTCTGCAATAGGAGGGGATTTCTCCGCAATAGGAGCGTTTAAAGACCGCTCGTCCAATTTTTTTTTATTTTTAATTTAGTACATTTGGTTCCTACGAGTAGTCTGGAACCACAGTCACCCTTGCCAGAGCCAGATTGCCAAAAGAAGCCTAATTGAAACTAGAGGTCGGCAGGTATCTAGATTTCAGACATACTAGCGACCGCACTCCCCGCGGCCATTCATCCATCAGCGTATGCTGTTCCACCTTGGATTGGGGCATTTGATATAAGAGAGTTTACATCTCTCCGCCCGACTTCCATTAGCCAGAACTCCAACAGTGACATGACCTATTGGAGCCTGTTACTAGCCGCCCCCACGGAGAGGGTGTAGTCGCAATACCGTAGTATACACAGTTACGGCACGCACACAATTGTGTTACGTGTAAAAACCCCCTGTGTATCTATCAGCGGACGGCACAAGCTCATACAAATTTAAAGACCGAAGCGCATAACGCACAAAAACCTTTTGCACGGGTTCTAAGCGATAGCAGTGAGATGCATGGTAAGGCCTTTAGATAAATGCAGCGTACTCTAGCATTGATCTAGCAAAAGGCTAGAGACAACACAGCGTCTATTGTGCAAGGAAGATTCAATTCAATCAAAGAAAGAAGAATAGAAGCCCAAAACCGCTAAATTAGATATGTGGATCTAATGGCAAACCTTATCGAAGGCTTTGGAAAAGTCAGTAGGAATTGTATCAACCTGACAATTATTTTGAAAAGCTGATAAGCAATAATCACTAAACACGGCCAAATTTGAAACGGTTGACCGGTTTGAGATAAAGCCATGTTGATTCGGACAAATTATGTTTCGTACTGCAAAATAAAGTTTATCTTTGACTCTGCATTCAAAAAGCTTAGATACAATTGATAGCTTAGAGATAAGTCTGTAATTGAAGACATCATTCTTGTTTCCATTTTTAAAAATAGGAGTTATTGAGGATAACTTCCAATCATCAACAAAAACCCCAGACTCAAGGGATTTATTAAAAATTATTTTAACAGAATCAACAAGAGAGGAAAATTTTTTAATAAAAAAGCAGATAGGCCATCACTATCAGTATGAGAGGAAGGTTTTAATTTACTAATGCCATATACGATATTTTCGAAGAAAGACATTAAGATCCGAAGATAAGAGTTAACTATGAATTATGCGAAAAATTGCATTCAAAATCATCATCAGAAATAAAATTTTATAAGAAAAACTCAGCAAAAAGATTAGCAGCTTCTACAGCAGAGGTTGAGGAAATACCGTTATAAAAGACAGAAAATGGAATGAAAGAACTCGCACGCTAAGATTTAACAAACCGCCAAAAAGCCTTTGGATTTGAGTTTATGTTGGCCTCAAAATTCAAAATATAATTTTTGAATAGAAATTTATTTAAACAATTAAATTCATTTAAGTATCTTTGAAAATTAGAGTAATAAATTGGATTATAAGATTTACCAAATTTTTTATAAAATTTATTTTTCAAATTCTTTAGTTTTTTAAACGCTTATTGTACCTAGGTAACTTATATTCCCTTTTACAAAAAACTGGAATGTGCAATAAACATAAATCATAGACATTAGATATAAAAATATCATAACATTTATCAATATCATATTTTGAAAATAAATCAGTCCAATCTAATTCATACAGAAAATTAGTTAGAATAGAAAAATCACAGGATTTATAGTTAAAACTAGTTTTAGAGCTCAGAGGCATAATAGGAAATTCATAGAATTCTAATTCTAAAATCAAAGGAATATGATGCATGACTGCAGGAGAGATTTGCGTCCAACTATTAAACATGGTGACGGACATGTGATGGTCTGGGGTTCTTGTTCGGCTGCTGGTGTTGGTAGATTGTACTTTATTGAAGGCATAATGGATAAATTGCTAAATTTAAATATTTTGAAAAACAATTTTAAACATAAAGCTGAAAAACTGGGAAAAAAAAATGGTTTTCATTTCTATCAAGACAATGATCCAAAACACGCTGCTGTATTATTGTCCCAAATTTATAAAAACTCTCCCCCAATCACCAGATTTAAATTAAAAAAAAATTGGAATAAGAAAACATGAAATTTCAAACAAAAATGATTTAAAAAAGACTATTTTGGAGTAGTGAGATAAAATAAGTCCGCAAGTACAAAAAAGCTAGTGGAATCTATCCCAGATCGCCTTACGTCAGTTATTCGACAGAAAGGATATCCAACAAAATAATTAAAAAAAATTTTTTTCTACATTATATTTTATATAAGATTAAGTGGACCATTTTCACTATGAGATAAAATTTTCTCATATTTCGCTTAAGGTTAATTTTTGTGTAATGTTTTAGAATTAATATACTTTTTTATGTTTTTATTATATAAATAAAATGAATAAAGTTATTTAGCCACTTTTCTTCTCTATTTAAAGTGATTTCTAAGACTTTTTTAAGTTTAAATTGGTGTGTCACAGGTGGACAATTTTCACTGTAAACCACTGTTTTTAATTTTTTTTCAAGACCTTGGCGGCACGTGAAGGACTTATCTCAGATTGTACATTTTTGTTTTGTAACATCGAATGTTAGCTTTTTGGGCTGTAAGACAAAAGACATTTTGAAATAGAACTAGTAAGAGAAATATCTTCGTCTGTTCCGAAACTCATATACCCTTCACCATTTCAGTAGCACAGAAGTGCTACATATCTCTATCATAAGTGGGCGTTGTTCTTATCACGTCCCTTTTTGGCGAGTAGTTTTATATTCTTACCAAAGTGTTAAATACCAAATTTAAAATGGTTATTTGCACTGTAATTTTTTTAAATAGTTCGTTTTCGTATGGAAAGGGGTGGTTTATATGGAAGGTGGGCATGGTTTTTGTCCGATCACGCCCATTTTTTGTGAGCAGTTTTGTGTTACTACTAAATATTGAAATTAAACAGAATTTCTGCCTCCGCTTTGAGAATAAAAGCTCACATACAAACACAATTTCAGCTGATAGCTCTTAAACTACGGCTGCAATCGCTGAGACAGACATACAAATAAACTCAGAATTCGACGCTGATTTTTATATTATATATACTTTTAATATCCTCTTCGGTAGGTGAACTTGCAATTGGCGAAGGGTATAAAAATATGAAACATTATAATTTTTTTATATATGCAAGTCAAATATATATGCATTTGCAAGTAGACAGGTTGAAAAATTCAAAGCGCTTCTGGGGGGATCGTCTCCAAAACACGAATCCAAACTTTGGAGAAAAGGCAGCTTGAAATTGTTAGGAAAAGTCCAATAACCAAATATAAATAAAAATCCAGAATAAATGGGGGAAAATATCCGAATCAAATTTTATTGGTTTTACCTGGTGCTGTTACAAAAAATGAATACCGAAAAAACAGCAAAAATACAAAAACAAACTACAAAGCGAGCCGACATTTTCAAATAACAATCATTTGACAGACAAGAATGACCAAAGCGCCATCTGTACTTCAAAATAATAAATAATAAATTTAAGGATAAAAACTAATGGCAGTTGGCTTGAACACAGGTTAAGTAGTTTTTTTTAGTATATAAATTCACTTTTTATTTTATGAATTTCTCTAAGTTTTTTTTTCAAACAGATTTATTCAGAAGTTTATTTCTATCTGTAAGTGCTTATAATAAGGATGTAGTGTCGTGGAGTTTAGATTCCCGACAATAAGATGAGCTACACAAGAGCACCGCTGACATTAATGGTCGATAAATAAAGACTTTTGTAGCGCTCTTATTGAAAAACCCTTTATGTATAGATAATTAATCTTTATGATATACATATATAAAGGATCTTCCTAAAATATTAAAGTCCTGTAAACTCCATATCTATGCTGACGATGTCCAGCTCTGAAGTGTATTGATTTATTTTTTATAAAGTAGAGTTGCTAGGAGCTCTATATTAGTTTTAATAATGAATCCATAACCCCGTGTATTAATAAACTAAATGACGATTTAGAACGCATTGTGAAGTGGGCACAAATCAATAACATATGCCTGAATCCAGCCAAATCAAAATGTTTAGTAATTTGAAAAAAAATAACAGATTTAAAAAACATACCGGTTATAAAATTAAACAGATCTAAAATTGAAATAGTTAACACGGCTAAAAATTTAGGCGTTGTTTTTAATATAAATCTGACATGGAATGATCATATATTTGCCACAATTTGAAAAGTTTACGGTATGCTGCGTGTACTATAGGTGACACAATATTTCACCCCGTTGAATAAAAGATTACTTTTAGTCAAGGCATATTTCATTAAAAAGTTTCTTTACGGTTGTGAGTTGTATGCAAATTGTGATTCCCTTTGTAAGTCCAAATTAAACGTTCTTTACAAACACATAGATACATACATGGTCTAAGACGATCAGATCACATCTCTATAATTTCTAAGAAAATTTTTTCAATTAACTTTCATGATTTGTTAGCGCTACGAACATTAGTAATATTACACAAAATAATGTTTACAAAAGATCCTATTTATCTCTACAGTAAAATTCAATTTTCTCGCTCTAATCGCGTCAATAAACTAATACTTCCTCGAAATTTATTTTTGACGTCAGAACGACAGTTCATTGTTCATTCAATTCGCTTTTGGAACTCTTTACCAACTAACTTAACTTTTATCAGCAATGCAACGCAATTTAAAAGACAACTTATTAATTATTTGAACAAATAATAATAATAATAATAATAGTTCGTTTATTTCAAAATTATTTGTTAACATTAAATTCATTTGTATTATATTACATTTGCTTCAATTTTGAAATTAAAAAAAGAGAACATACATACGACAATGACAAAATTGTCGTCTGTCAATTGTTTAGCTTAATTTACTTAATATGTTTTTACTGTGTATATTGCAATTTATATGAATTATATTGTTGCTAATTCTGTTGATGAATTGTTGCTGTTTTTTTAGTATTGTGCGCTAATCCTGTTGTTACCGTGACTATTGTTTGTTTATGAAAACGATCGATTTATTGTTGGTTGTTGCAGTATTATTGCTGGTACAGTTGCTGTTGCTACTTCTTCTAATTTTAATATGATGTTGCTGCTTCATTTGGTGTTGTATTATTGCTGTTGTGTGATATTTCTGTCGTTTGTTTGAATATTGGTTGTTGATGTGGACTCTGTTTGGCTATTGTTTGTGGTACTACTGTTGCTGCTGCTTCTTGTGTTGAATTGTTTTTTGCTGGTTGTTGATGTCGTAGTTGCTGTTAAATTTCTTTATGTATTCTTATTTCTGCTATGCTACTTATTCAAAATTGGTTTTGATTATGTTGTTCAAATGCTGCTTCTGGCAATGTTGTTTCTAATTATTAATAGTATTCTTTTATTATCATTTTCCTGTATAGTAAAGCGCTTGTTATGTAATTTACTAACTTTTCCCATTTTTCATCATTTACACCATTAAGAGCGTCAATAATACCATCTTTATCTTTTACAGCCTTTTTAAAGTGTTTCATGCGGTATTCTTTAAATATCGGGCACTTTCCCAAAAAATGTTCAAGGGTTTCAAGTTCGTTAATATTACATAAACGAAAATTTTTGGGGTGTTATTATCAAAATTGTTTGCATTTAATAAAATCAGACCACTTCGAGCTTTGAATATCCACATTATTTTAGTGCGCTGAAAATTGTCGTGAAAATAACAATGACCAATATTATGGTCTAAGTATTTATAGATTCTGCTGCTACTGCTTTGGCTTTTTCAAAATACTCTTGCTGGACCAATCGTTTAATTGTTGATCATGCCTATCCCACTTTATGTTAAATTCAGCTCCTAGTTTATTTATATCTTTGGCCCAGAAAATATTATTTTTTAAATTTTTTTTGTAAGCTTGTTAAGTAAGCGCTTTGTATTATACTCAAACAATGTTTTTTATATATATCGCATATGTAGGTCCAAAGTGTATAAATGTCCATTTTCGACACCAGTTTCTAACATTAAGGCATATGTTGGAGTGAATTCTGGCAAGTTAAATATATTTTTCAGGAAAAAAGGTTGTAGCTTATCAACCGTATCAAAAATTGAATAACCCCAAACCTGCAAACCATATGATTGAATTGCTCTGCATATTGCTAGAAACAACTGCCATTTGGCGCCTAGTAGCACATTGCTTTTGCTGTTTTGAATATCGGAAACATTATGCATGTCATAAAACTTTGATCAGTAGTAGTAGTATAAGTGGCGAGAAAATTAGTGGAACTCCACCAGTACAAGTAGCATAATTAATGCCGTTTTGTTACCACGATCTCCTGAAGGGGCGGGGAGGGATCAATGCTGGAGCCATCCTGAATTGTTGAGGAATTTTAAAATGTTCATTAGTGGGTAGTCAGATAAGACTTCTAATGAGGTTGGAAAGGCGGAGTGGAGTGTACGAAGCCTGACTCTTGCTAAAGCCGGACAGTCGCAGATGAAGTGACTCAGTGTCTCTGGTTCACTGGTGTTTTTGCAGCTACGACAGTGGACATTATAGGGAATTCCCAATCTGCGGGCATGTTCACCAATAGGCCAGTGTCCAGTGAAGATGTATGTGATCCGCGCGATGTCTCGACGCCTCAAGTTAATGAGTTCAAGGGATCTTGAAAGGTTGTAGTTCGGCCAAGTTTTTTTGGATACAACGCATCCTGCGGTGTTTTTCCAAATAGACTTGGCTTTATTGAGAAATAAATTGTAGATTTCAGATTTAACCTTGCCTATAGGTACCGGAACCGGAACAGCCAGATCCAGCGCCGATGCAGAGCCTTTGCTGGCCAGGTCATCGGCCACTTCATTTCCTACTATGCTCCTATGTCCTGGAACCCAGATAAGGTTTATTCTATGTCTGTGACCGAGAAGATCTAGTTCATTCCTGCCTTGAAGAACTAATTTTGATGTTATAACATTAGAGGACAATGCTTTAATAGCTGCCTGACTGTCAGAGAATATGGCTATGTTCTTTTTACGAGTAAGTTTGCTACTAATAATGCTACAAGCTTCTAAGATAGCTATCAATTCAGCTTGAAACACACTGGCCTCATCAGGAAGTCTAAGAGATCTAGAGATACCAAGGTGTTTACAGAAAACACCTGCGCCAACTCCACAACTCATCTTGGAGCCATCCGTAAAAATGGCAACGCCGAATTTGTCGATTACACTATTAGATGACCATTCTTCTCTGGATGGAAATCTGTGTAAAAAGTTCTTGTTAAGAACTATTTTCGGTGAAATGTAGTCAGTCGTTACAGGTACTACCTCTTTAGGTAGTGTACCTAAAATTCTGCTGTGGCCGTATGTCCTAGCTTGCCAAGACCCTACTTCATTGAGTCTTGCTGCAGTGCATGCGTCTACAAATTTGATGTGAAGATCAATGGGAAGAAGATGCACAAGTACATTTAGCGCATCTGAGGGACTGGATCTCAGAGCCCCAGTTATGCCAATGCATGCGGATCGTTGCACTCTTCCTAATTTTACTATATTATAATTTTTACTAAGCGCTGGCCACCAAACGTGAGCTCCGTAGGTGAGAATCGGTCGAACTACAGCCCTGTACATCCAGAGTACCATCTTTGGCTGGAGACCCCAACGTTTGCCAAACATTTTATTGCATGTATAAAAAGCAATGCAGGCTTTTTTAACTCGCAGTATAATATTATTTTTCCAATTTAGCTTTGTATCAAGAAGAACACCGAGATACTTGGCTTCAGTGGAAAGAGTAAGTGCTTGTCCGTTTAGAACTGGTAAGTTGAATTGAGGTATCTTGGTTTTAGTGGTGAATAGTAGTAATTCTGTTTTCACTGGGTTCACTGATAAGCCGCACCTAGCGGCCCATAAGCTTAGTGTTCTCAGCGCCCTGCCCATGATTTCACTAAGGACGGACGGAAACAGACCTGATACTAGGATCACAACGTCGTCGGCATACGCAACTGCTTTAATACCGGATTTTTCAAAAGATTTTAGCATATCATCCATAACAACCAACCACAGAAGTGGTGAGAGAACCCCTCCCTGGGGGGTACCTCTGTTGACTGATTTAGTGATATTACAATTGCCCAAATTCGCCTGTATCACCCGAGACTGCAACATGGACATAGTCCAGTATACAATTCCCGCATCTACTTGATGCTCTATCAGAGAATTTTTAATGGCTTCAGAGCTAACATTGTTAAAAGCGCCTTCAATGTCCAGAAAGGCTCCTAAAGTATACTGTTTTGAGTTAATAGACCTTTCGATTACCCGGATTACCTCATGTAGTGCCGTATCAGTGGATCTACCTTTGAGGTAAGCATGCTGGGAATTCGAAAACCCTCCATCTGAGAGTGAAAGTCTAATATGATAGTCGATGATTCTTTCTAATGTTTTAAGTACGAAAGAGGACAGGCTGATGGGTCTAAAGTCCTTCGCGGACTCATGTCCACGCCTACCAACCTTAGGAATAAAGACCACTCTAACGTTCCTCCAACTTGAGGGAATATAGCTGAGAGTGATACTTTGTTTGAAAAGTTGCTCCAGCCATGGGACCACTGTGTCTCTGAGGTTCCATAGCATGACCGGAAGTATACCATCGGGGCCTGGAGATTTAAAAAAAGAGAAACTCTTGATAGCCCATATAATACGTTCCTTAGTGATGAGAGAGTCAGCTAAAACAGAGAAATTGCCGCGCTGTGCATCTTCTGGAGTAGTTAGATTCATCTCATTATCACCGCTTGGAAAATGGGTATCCATAAGGGCAGTCAATGATTCATTAGGAGATTCAGCCCAAGACCCGTCCATCTTTTTGATAACGGATGGGCACGAGTGTTCTTTGGACAGGATTTTACTAAGTCTGGCAGAGTCTTTAACAGTCTCGATAGATTCACAAAAATTTGACAAAGAGCTAGCCTTCGCCGATCTGATCGCCTTTTTGTAGGTTTTAAGACACTCTTTGTAGGAGTGCCAGGAATTTTGTATATACGCCTCATTGAACTCCTTTCTGACAAGCTTCCTAAGGTCTGTCAAGTCATTGTTCCACCATGACGGGAATTTACTCTTACTGCGAGTGATAGGGCATGAGTTCATGAAAGCCGAACTAAAAGCTTTCTCGAATTTTCCTGCTCTATCATCTAGTTCAGAAGGGGATGAAGAAATTGGTGAATACCTGCCTAAAGAGGAGTTCACGGAATTGAGGAATTTTTCCCAGTTAATCCTTCTTGGATTCCTATAAATAGGTGGGGCATCAACTTTGAGATCAAGACTGAAAAGTATCCAGGCATGATCAGAAAAGGATCGCTGACTAGATACTCTCCAGCCTTCTACTTTGATCTCGGCATTGAGATTGATAAGAGTGATATCGAGAACTTCCTCCCATCCTATGAAATCATCCGTACTCGGAAAGATAAAGGTGGGAGAATTTCCCCGGTTACATATGTCTAAATTAGTTTGTGTAATAAAATCAAAAAGTGACTCACCTCTGTCATTTATTTCACTGCTACCCCAAAGCGTATGTCTGGCATTGGCGTCGCAACCTAAAATTAAGGTTTCATCCCTGCACAGGCTTTGGCCAAGCCTACTCACTTCGTCTGGTGGAGCAGGAAGGTCATGCGCCATGTACGCGGATGCGACCACTAGTTTTTTACCGCCGTCTAGTTCGATCCTGACAACTGTCAGATCAGCGGAACTGGAACTGCTGCAAAGAAATGCTTTAATGTGTTTTTTAATAATAATACAAGATCTAGGTTTACCTGCATCTTTCTTGTAGTATAGTAGATAGTTGCTATCCGTGAAACCCTTGATGCTGCTACTGTTCACCCAGGGCTCTTGGATAATGCCGATGTCTATGCCTCCCTCCCTGAGGAAGACAATCAGATTTTCTGTAGCACATTTCGAGTGCTGCAGATTAATCTCCACGGCATTCAGCATTTGGTTGTTGTGGCATTCTTGACGATGCTAAGCTCATCGAGAAGCTTACTTGCATCGCCAATCTCGTCCGGGTCGTCCGCACTGCCTTGGAATATTTTAAGCTTCGCATGCCTGACGCCAAACTTAAGTTTGTTGTCCAACCTTTCCAGCGGGGCAAGGCTTTCCCCGCTGATAGACAAAAGGAAGGACATGCTGAGTTTGTGAGGTTCCTCAGCTCGGATGACAAACCATTCATCCATCGGAACCTCTGGGTTGTGCAGTTTAAGGTACGCGATCAGCTTCGCGTTATCCAACTTCATTTTGGGCAATCAGATACGAGCACGCGGTTGCCTTGGAATGTCCTTGACTGGAATGGCTTTGATGCTCTAATCCTTCCAGACATTGCCGAGCTTGGCAATGCTTTTTTCAAGGAATTCCTTGGAAAACGCGTCCCCACATCTAATCACCCTACAGCCTCTGACTATCTCCGAGGAGTCGAAGTCAGGAAGAGGACCATCCTTGTTGCAGAGGACGTAATTCATAACGTCTTCAGCAAGTTTGGCCTCCAACTCACCCCAAATCTCATTGATGCGTCTGCCGTTGCTGGTCTTACCATCAATCAGTGCCAGAAGAAGCGGATCCCTTGCAACTTCGCTGAATGGTTTGGATGTCCTTTTAGAGGAAGCCGAGTTCGACGCCGCATTGGAGACCTTGGCCCTCTTGGAGTCTTGCGTAGATTCCTTGAGAGAAAGGTTCCTCTTCGACGCCGCTTTCGGCACCTCCAACGCTTTGATGGCCTGGTTCCTCTTGAACTCTTCGACCATCGCGGTACATTTCAATTTGTCCTCCTGATCTCGCTTATCAGAGATACCAGCGGCCTCATACTTTGCAATCTTGCTAAGAATATAGAGAGCCTTCTGGTATCTTGATTTCGCAAGGGTACCGGAGGATTTCTTTGTTTTTTTTGATGTGGAAGGTTTCACGGTGCTATGGCTGGCACCATTACTCCCTGAAGTTTTTTCTGACGGTTTTTCCGAGGTACTATGGCTGGTACCAGGATTGCCGTCGTCAATTATGGTCTCCTGACTGGAGGCCAAAAGGGCGTCTTCAGACAGCATGTCTGAAGACTGGGGGTTTTTTTTGGATAAATCCGAGGCTGAGTTTGATTTGTTCATGAATATCTGTTTCTTACGATCGCTTCGCCGGGTCAAAGACCAAGCTCGGCGATCAAAATGGAGATTAGGGAAAGAAAAGTCCACCGCAGCAGAGCCTATTTACTACGGTAAGGCCAAAGCTACTATCCGAGGCGGCCTGGTATCGGATAGGCACCGTACAAATACAATCTGTTACCCCTGATTGCAAACACCAATGGGCACGGTAACGCGTCACACCCTGGTTTAGGGGGGGAATAGGTTAAGGGAGGTGAAATGAAAAATGGGTTGAGGAAATATGGGAAGATGGAGGTCGCCGCTTCCGTTGGCCCGACCCGAAACATGACCGGACTCGGTTACCAGGAGGCACCACGTGGAGGTGGAAGCCGACTTGCATGCTCGATAGAGTTACGGAGAGCCGTCCTGTAAGCCCGTTATCCCCCACTATCAAACAAGCCATGCCACCACTTTGATCAACTTTACCTTTTTCGTATATTGAATTGTATGCATTAGCTAATTCAATACCTGGTGCTTTGTTTGGATTCACTTTGCTTAGTACTTTTAAAATTTCTTCGGTTGTTATTGCTTTATCCAAAACCGTATCTACAATAAATAGCGGCGCATATTGAATGTCGCAAACTAACTGTGGTGGGTTCAATAATCCTTGGAAGTATAGAGAAAATGTATTTGCTGGGATATCTGAGCAGTACTTTGGACTGTCGTTGCGTATATATTTGACTAATCTCCACCAATCCTTGCTAACCTTAACCAAATTTATTTGCATCTCAATTTCTAGTTTAGTAGTTTGTCTTAGTTTTTTCACATACTTCTTTGTATATTTTGTTAGCTTTTAAATATTTTTCTTTGCTTTCTATATTTTAAATTACATTATAACTCTTTAGCATTTTAAATGATTTTTTTCTTGCCGAATTGCAAGCACTGTTGAACCATTTATTTTTCTGTGTGTAATAGTTATAATTTCGATGGTTTTTCGTACTTAAACTTATTAAATTTGTTAGCATTACCAGATATATATCGCACTTTTTTGTTTTAAGTTCGTGAAGTTTAGAATTTAATCGATTTTGGAATTGTTCTTTGTCGTTTTTATTCCAGTGTAATTTTGGTAGAAGTTTGGTGTTTGCATTTACATAAAATATTATTTTTATAACATACCGCTAACGTGATCGGCATATGGTCGGACCATATTTTTTGATCCACAGAAAAGGTTTCTTTATTTGGTAAAAACTCTTATGAAACTGAACATATGTCGTTTACCGACTCTCCAACGTTACTTATAAATGTAAGATGTCCTTCTTCATCTCCTTTTGTTATTCCGTTTAGCACTACCAACCTGATGTCATTGCAGAAATCTATAAACTTTTTACCATTTGCATTTACAGTTTTATCTCTAGATCGTCTTCTTTGAGTGCCAGCAATAAATAGGTCAAAACCAGGAAAACAATTTTTGAATTGATCAAATTTTTTACAACATACGTGAGTTTCTATTAAAACAAAAATATCGAAAGAGTTTACATATTCAAAGAAATTTCGGTGCAACAGTTTATTTTCCATTCCATGAATATTATAAGATAGTATTTTAAGTTTTAGTATATAATTTTTATTTTTTTGTTCTTGTATTTTCTTTAGAAGTATTTATTTCCATTCGATTGATAGGTTTTAAATTTGTATTTTCACCAACAGCTTTTTTTAGCTTTTTTTTAATCAATATAATTCTTATCTAATTTTTTAATAATCTCATTGTATGCAAAAACTAAGGAGTTAAGTTTATTACCGTATAAACTTTTTATTACGGACTCCCCTTTCTCATGACCGCTTAAAAGTTCTTTATTGCTATTCCATATAAACCAATTATTGCCTATTTTCATTTTATCGTTTCTGACAAGAACTTTATGCGTTTGATCTATTGTAATTATATCTTTTCTCAGTTGCAGTATAACTTTCTTATTTCTCTGTCTGTCAGCGCTTAAATCTTTCTCTACCTATCGAGGAACCAGCTATTTTTTTGTATTTTTTAAAACATCATGTGTATTCTCGTCTGTGGTCAATTCTGCTATCACACCCATCTTGCCATTTCGCTCAAAAATTATTTGAGCAAAACGAACATTTATATGTTGAACCCCGAGTATATCCTTACACACATGTTTCACTGCCTCCTTGGCCGAAGATTTTTTTCTAGACCTTTAAAAATCAGATTTTTCCTTTTTGTTTGATCCACCATTCGCATTAACTCCTGATGATCTCTTTCTTTGTCCGTCTCTAGCGATTTAACTCGTTCCTGTAGCACTTGATTTTCTTCAGTTAGAGCGTTGACTTGCGCTGAAAGACCGGCTATTTGCAAAGTAATCTGCTCAACATCCGTTTTTGTAGCAACATGTTTCAGTTTTTCATCTAGTAAGGGCGCTATGGAATCTTGTATAATGCTTCTTAAATCTGCCGCTGACATATTAAAGTTAAACATTTGGTCTGGCGAAGTTGCGGATAGCTTTCGTTTGGCACTATTTACTGTATGGATAACAACCTTTTCTGTCTTTTTTGGGGTTCTTTACATGTTTTGATATTTCTTGTATATAAAAGTAAGTATTCCGGGATTTTTTACTTTATTTTATTCAAAATACAGTGTGGCTGTAATATTAATGACAGATGGCATTAAAGTAAAAAGGCTTATTATATTTTAGTTTGCTGGGTTATAGGTAAAATAAATTATGGGGCTGTATTACAAATGACAGGTGGCATAAAAGTTTGCTGGATTATGAATGATGAAATTGATTATAGGTGTAATAAATCGTGGGGCTGTATTACAAATGACAGGTGGTATAAAAGTTTGCTGGGTTATGTATGATGAAATTGTTTACTGGGTTATCTGCATACAATAAGTCGAGTTTCATTTAAATTTCGTACACTCTTAGAAGTAATTTCCACATTTTTTCGGAAGAATTTCGGTAGGATTTTGTTAAAAAAAATTAACCTTTTTATTACAAAGAATATTTACACTAGGTTGGAGAGGATTTAGAAACTATTCCAAGAAGGTTTTCTAAATTCAAGAGAAAGTGAAGAGTTTTTTTTTAAATGTCTAAAAATAGTTTTGAATAATCCGCTTTTAAAAATGTTTGTTCTGATTTAACGAAAATTAAAATCAATTTTAACACAGTGTGGCAATGCACCAACTACGCAAAAGTTCTTAGTCAAAATTTCATAATGCAGGTGCATCGACGACGCAAGACAAGAAAAGCAATAAATGGAATCCACAAAAACAAAGAAAGCAAAACAAAAATAGGAATGAGAGTTAGCCTAACAACAGTGGCGTATTTTTAAAGGTAAACAATTGGGGGCGACTAAAAAATTCTCTAAAACTTATAATGATATAATTAGATAGATAGATAGATAGATAGATAGATAGATAGATAGATAGATAGATAGACAGATATATAGATAGATGGATAGATAGATAGATAGATAGATAGATAGATAGATAGATAGATAGATAGATAGATAGATAGATAGATAGATAGATAGATATAGATAGATGAATAGATAGATTGTAAATTTTTAGCATAAGTAATTTAAAAAATTATAAATAATTTAAGAAATATGTAAATAAATTAACCAGTTTTAATATATAAATTACTTCCAAATATTTTTGCCTCTAAAAAATTCTATAAAAAATTCTGTAAAAGAACTTTTTATATAAAAGAATGATAACTTGTATTATTTTAAAGAATTAAAAAAGTTTTTTTACCAATTATTGTTATAAAAAAATTAGTTTCAGAACATCTTTTCAATATTCAAATAAACTTCGTGTCTTACCTTTGGACCAAGCTCCGACTTAAGCGAAATTTGCATCTTGTCAGGGACATTCAGTGTTTGCGATTGGTATCCACAAGGTAGCACTTGGCTGTGGCAACAAAAACAAATGCACAAAAGCTCAATGAATGCCGAGTCAATGTTATTTCAGTGTTCTTGCGACGCAATGGAGAGCGCAATGAATATCATGCAGCGTGAAAATTGTCAACCGGAGATGAGATAGGCAGGCACAGCTTAGGATAGAGCTCCGGCTGGGCAGGGCAGTGCTGTGAGTTGTTGCGAGTGCGAATGAAATTTGCATAAACATTTGCCATGGCAACGCTTTGACAAATACAAATTGCAATACGCCAGAGTTGCTACGCAGCAAGATACACAGGTACACAGATACAAGAATACGGATACAATGACAAAAACGACAAAATATGCAGATACACTTTTGGCTTAAGCTAGTCAACAATAACAACAACAACAGCAACAACAACAAAAAGCAAAAAACCTCACCAAGTAAAAAGGTTCATTTCGATTGCATTGAGCTCGGGTGCGTCGTGTCGATTTAAGCGCCTGTTCCGAGAGTTTCTTCTACCGGTTCAGCTGCATGTTTTACGTGTTGCTGTGTGTGTGTGTGTTTTTATGCATAATATTGCACGTTCGTTGGGTATATTCATTTCAAGAAACTGTAAGTCGTACCCTGAAGTCATTTAAATATGGGACAGGGTATAATTGCTTCGACCGGACCAAACTGCAGTTGTTGTTTTTTGTTTGTTTTTTGTTATTGCTGCTTTTATGGTTCTTGTTGTAATTCCAGCTGCTGCCTGCTGCTGCTGCTTTGAGTGCTTCATGCATGTGACTTACAAAGTTTGTCAATGCGAAATTCGTTTGCGTTGGCTACACTATTTCAATTCAAAATGACATTTATGGAGCATTTGCAAGTGGTCACGCATACAATTACAACTCACACATATACGCACACTTACACAAACACACGCAGGGGTACTCCAAATTTGGAGTATCGGGTGTGACAATCCCGCGTACCCTAGTTATTAGAACTGAGACCAGTAAAGTTCTAATTATGGTATACTGGAAACAAGATTATGTTTAGATAGAACCCTGGGCTGACGGCTGCAGTATTCTGTTACCTTAGTATGTTGGAGTGATATCCCACAGAAATGGCTTTCAGGCTAATGCTGTAACCGCCTCCGTTAAAACCTTGGCAGGCCTCAAAGTACGCTCGAGTTTGTCACCATTAAGTTGGCAGTGTAGGCTCAGATGTCCCACTCCTGACTAGCACTAGATTCGGCTCTGAACTCAAGTTCTCATAAAGGCTTGAGTCAACCCTTCGCGTGGCCTCCCTGCTTGCAGAGATAACCACGGAATCGTAGGTGACTATACAAACGATCAGAGATAACGGCTTTGAGATGGGACCCATATAGAATGAATACGTTTAAAAATAATAAAATTCAGAATGAAAAGAGTGGAGCTAGAGGTTCAGTTGGAATCAGCAGCACTGCAGACCCCTTCAAAAGGTCTTCAGGACTGCAAAGAACGCCGCCTTATACACCTGTGGTGTCTGAAGTACAGACAATTGATCTATTGAGTGAATGCAATAGCCCAGCCCTAACTATTGCAGACACAAATAAATCAGCATTCTGCAAGCTAGGGCAGCAGATAAGATTGCTGATTGATCTTATGGATGATGGTAAAAGACGATCTATCCATCAGCCCATGCGTGATGCAATCGAAAGCATTAAGGTTCTTTACGAACTATCTGCAATCGAGCAACATGATGACACGGCAAAAGTGGTGATTAGAAGCAATAACTCTTCGCAAACGTCTCCATGGTTCAAACCTGGCACAGAGCTTAAGAGGCGACAGGAGCCTGATCTGGGAAATTCTCCCACTGAACGCACAACTCCAGTGCTTCAGTCTGTTAAACGGAGGAAAGGCAAGCCGAACCAACCAGCGCAAGTCAGATCTTCCACAAAAACGATGGAGAAAACTAAAACGTCTATACAAGACAACATAGTGCAGGCACCGCCCAAACAAAACCAGGAGTGGACTAAAGTGCAGTCTAAAAAGCAAAGAAAGACCAGGTCAAAACCCGATGCCCTGATAATTGCAGCCACCGCTACGGAAACGTATGCAGATATTTTGCGCAAAATAAAAAGTGACGATGCCCTAAAGTCTCTCGGCGAGAATGTCAAGACCGTTCGGAGAACTGCAAAAAATGAGTTGCTTCTGGAAAAAAAGCGTATGCCAGAGAGTAATGCTGGTGCTAATCAGACTGCAGTCGAAAAAGTACTGGGCCAGTCAGCTAAGGTGTTGGCAAAAACCCACACCATGACAATTCAACTGCGAGATCTTGACGAGATCACAACACCAGCTGAGGTATGCGAAGCTTTGCATGTGCAGTGTGGCATACGGCGCCAAGATGATACATCAATTCGCAACATGCGAAAAGGGTATCAAGGTACACAGACAGCGTATATAAGCCTTCCAGTTATTGACGCTGTGAAAGTTTTAAAGGCGCAGCACATCCGCGTTGGCCGGGTTTCCTGTCGTGTTCGCGAGAGTTTATCGCCAAAAAGATGCTTTAAATGCTGGGGTTATAATCACTTGGTACAAAATTGTAAAGAGGGAGTAGATCGCAGTAAACTTTGCCGAAAATGCGGTGAAGAAGGCCATCTTGCGGCAGTTTGCACAAACAAACAAAAATGCGCAATATGCAAAGGCGATCATGCTGCTGGAAGCTCTCGTTGCCCAGCACACCAGAGGGCAGTCACTAAAGGAAGGCGATGAAAGTCGTCCAACTTAACCTTAACCACTGCATTGCAGCACAGGATCTTCTGCGGCAAACAATTGTCGAACAACAGTTTGATCTTGCCCTCCTGTTCGAGCAACACCACAACGTAGACAGTTGTGAGTGGACATCTGATGTCCCAAATAAAGCTGCGATTTGGGCACCTGTTGGCAGGTTATATCAAGGTAAAGCACTGGTGGAAAACTATGGCTTTACCTTGGTTAAATTTGATGGGATTTATTTCTTTTCGTGCTATGCACCATCCAGTATGGACATTACTCAATATGAGAGAATATGTACAGAGCTAGTAGCGGAAGCTAGGGGAAAGGTTCCGGTCATTATTGCAGGTGATTTCAATGCCTGGTCGATAACTTTTGGTAGCAAAGCTACGAATAGCAGAGGTAGACTTCTTATGGAATGTCTTGCGACCTTGGATGTTGAGTTATTGAATAATGGTCAGCACACCTTCGAGGCTGGAAAGAAAAGGTCAGCGGTGGACCTTACTTTTGCACATACCTCAATAGTTCGGTACGTCACATGGAGCGTTGCAAACTTCTACACGCATAGTGACCATCGCGCTATTGTCATTGATATTCAGTTCCATCGAACCAGTCGCAAGATAACAAAATCTCAGACCAAGGGCTGGAAGCAACGTGCCTTCGATGCCGAAGTTTTCCAGGTAATGTGGGAAAAACCGGAGTCAACTGTTATTGGAGCCGTTAACATAGCGACGAATATCGTACAGCGTTTGAGTGTAGCATGCGACGCTTCAATGGCGAGAAAGACGCAAATACCAGCAAGGACACCAGTTTCAGGGAATTACGCGATAGTGCCGATATTGACCCCTGGGGCAAGACGTGTAAAGTAGTAATGAGCAGAGAGGAAGGGCGCAGAGCTCCATAACCCACAGATCCCGTACTTATGGATAATGTGGTAGCAACGCTCGGTCCTCCACATGAGGGATTAGTCAAGCTCTTCGATCCACTTCCTAATGTAGGTTATGTTTCTGTCGTGACAAACGAAAAAGTGTTACTGACGTTGCGAAAAATGGCCGACAACAAAACACCCTGTGTATGCTCGTCAGGCAAGGTACTGGAAAGTATCATCGTCAACTGGATACAACAATATCTCGAAAAGCCAGGTGGTTTATCCCCACAAAAATTTGGATTTCGACAAAAGAAATCCACAATCGATGCTATCCAAGCGGTCATGAAAATCGCTTGCAACGCCACTAGTGGTGAAAGGTGAAAAGGGCGCGACAAGCACTACTGCGCAGTGGTAACAGTTGATGTCAAAAATGCATTCAATTCAGCGAGCTGGCCACGAATAATGCAAGGGCTACGTAGTTTTAGAGTCCCAGAGTACTTACAGAGAATAGTTTCGAATTACTTCAAAAACAGAGTGCTGTTTTATGACACCGATGATAGTGTCAAGCAGTACAAAGTTTCGCGAGGTTTTCCACAGGGTTCAGTACTTGGACCAACACTGTGGAATGTTATGTATAATGTAACTGGGGCTACAGAGGTCGGCTATGCTGATGATATTGCCCTAGTGGTAGTGGCGAAGCATAGGAAGCACTGGAGGTGTTGTGCAGTGACGCGATATCAAGAGTTACGGCGTGGTTGCGCAGTAGAAGCTTGGAATTAGCAGTAGGAAAAACGGAAAATGTACTTCTTAGCTCTCAAAAAACGCGAGATTTTTACCATTAGAACAGGGGAATTTGAGATTATTTCACAGCCATTCTTGCGGTACCTGGGTGTATTGATTGACACCCGAATGTCGTTCAAAGATCATCTTTTAGCAGTTAGCGAAAAAGCCTCACGGGTTAATGGGGCTCTCTCACGTATAATGACGAACATAGGGGGTCCACGATTTAGTAAAAGGAAACTCCTGGCAAGGGTTACAACCTCAATTATTCTCTACGCAGCACCAATATGTGCAAAGGCGATGCAGAAGACGTACTTAGCCGGTATTCGACCAGTATATCGTTGTAGTGCATTAAGAGTAGCCAGTGCATTTCGCACTGTGTCCGATGAAGCAATAGGAGTAATCGCGGCCATGCCGCCGATAGACATACTTGCCTCCGAAGTCGAACGTATCCACGTAGCTGGTGCACTTGCATCAAAGGTATGCGAGAGACGACGTAGTGTTAACATTTGGTCACGACGTTGGGAAAACACGGATAGGGGACGTTGGACATTTGCCCTTATTCCAAATATTGATAGTTGGGTAAACCGTAAACATGGAGAAATAGATTTTTACATCACGCAGCTGCTTAGCGGACATGGCTGCTTTAAGCATTACCTTCACAGATTTAAGTTTGAGGATGACCAGTTCTGTACGATTTGTCTTGATGAAATTGATGACGGCCTTCTGACGAAATACTTAACGGTCGTTCCAGAGGGAATCTTCCGTCCGGACTAGAGGAGACTTTTAGCAGGTTAAAGTCCTGCACTGACTGGGCTTTCGATGCTTTTACTCATCGTTAAAAAAAAAAACACAAACACAAGCACTTGCAGGCGCCTGCCTATTCGAACATATACCAGCTTACGGTTGTGTTACGAAATGAAGCCAAAAATTGCATTTCTTAGTCAATCGAAATATGTAATCCCCCTCTCCATGTTTCGCTCTCTCTCTCGTACTTACACTTACAGAGGTATAACGCACATGTGTCGCATAAATGTGCCTTTTTGCGCTGGTATTGTGCTTATTTTGCTGTTCCTCGTATTGACTGCGCTGCATTTGATTTACCGCCTTTTGAAACTTGCAATTGCAATTTTTGCGCATTTCTCGTATTTTTACATGAAATGTTTCTGCATATTTTCAGGCGCCTTTCGGCTTCGAATACATTTAGTTTCTAGTTTTCTTTGTAGAACGTAGCTGTAAAAGCAGTCATGGTAGAATTGCGACTCAAAATCGGCTTATGCGTGTGTAAGTTTTTAAATAACACTGTATGGGTGCACCACATAGAAGTTATGCAAATAATTTATGCCTGAAACTATGTAACTGTTAAGCTTTCCAATTATTTTGGCATTCAGATAGTTTATTTTTCCATTATATAATAATAACAATAAAACAACAAACACTTTATAAGCTCGACGAGTTACACGCTACTTCATTGTTGTTATTGTTTTAGTAGTTGCTACTATTGTTGTTGTTGTTTTTATTGTTGTGCTAATCCTGTTGATAACAACTTATTTATTCCTGCGAACATAGTCGCCTAATACCCAAACATAACATCGTGGGGGTGTCCATCCGCTGGCGTTGCTCTTTCTATTTTTTATTCCAACTTTGTGATATTTTTCCTGTGTTGCTTTTATTGTCTTCTCTTGTTCGTTATGAAGTTCTCCTGCAGAAACATACACCAACACATATACTCGATAGTAAAAAAGGGAGGAAGTTAAATCCTTATTATCCCAGATTACTGCTAAAATGGTAAAATGATTTTTTCGGTAAGCAGGCAGCTCATTAGGTGTGCCAAACAGTACAGTAGGAAATGTTTATTTAGGCACATTGATTTTGATACAAAAACAATTTCACAAAAATTTTTTAACTTAATTTGAGACTACAAGTAAAAGCATTTTAAGTTCTCGTTTGTTTTGTTTTTATTTTCGGAAGTGTACTTTTAAATTGTTACAAATGTGATCAAAATTTAGTGCGCGAGTAAAAAGTGATTTAAAGTAAAAATATTGGTAAATTTACAATAATCACTCACTGCGCGAATTTTCTATTTTTGGGCTTGTGTTCTTTTCCTTTTTGTAAAATGTGCAGTAGCTGTTTTCAATGGCGACGGCGGTTGCCAAAATTGTGCAAAATTCCCAAGTTGAAAAAGTTTGTAGCAGGATTTGTGGGAAGTGATTGCGCTGGTAACGTCAGAAGAGCAGAAAAAGTGGTACCAAATTAGTTGCTGGACAAGCTTAGTCTCGGAAGGCTGGTGAGTCACGCGGAGTTATATAAAAATTTTGTTGTTGGATTACAGGACGGACGGCTCACTTTCTGATCAGACGTCTAGTACAGGGTGGCGCAAAATTAATCACCCTATTGGAAGATGCTCTCATTTTTGCAAATGGCCGCCAATGTCAAATCTGTTTTGACATTTGTGGACTAGACAGATACAGAATACAAGTGAATAAGCCATGGAGCGATACACTCCCCAAGAACGCGGAATAATTGTGTCTATTTTTTTGCGTAACAATTCGTCTGTGGTGTTGGCAAAAATCATAATGAGCGATGAGGCTCATTTTCACCTCAGCGGGTACGTGAACAAGCAAAATTATCGCTTCTGGGGAACCGAAAATCCGCGAGTGATGCACGAGAAACCATTACACCCGCTCAAAGTGACTGCGTGGTGCGCTGTTCACGCTGGAGGAGTCATCGGGCCGAACGCCGCGGGTCAAACGACAACAGTGGACGGTGCGCGCTATAGGGCAATGTTGACCGAGTTTTTTCTGCCCGAACTGGACGAATTAGGACTGGTGGACATGTGGTTCCAACAGGACGGAGCAACAGCACACACTGCACGAGCCACAACCGACATTCTGAAGGCCGCGTTTCCGGGTCGCTTAATTTCGCGTTTTGGCGATTTGCACTGGCCCGCCAGATCGCCCGATTTAACGGTCCCGGACTTCTTTTTATGGGGTTTTTTGAAGTCTCGTGTTTACATCAACAAGCCTGAGACCTTGGAAGCCCTCAAGGAAAATATCCGACACGAATGCGAGAATTTATCGCCCGAAACTCTCGCCGAAGTGATGGAAAATGCCATAAAACGAGCCCGTATGGCAATCAATTGTGACGGCGCCCATTTATCCGATATCATCTTCTCGACTTAACACAATTAATTCTAAAGGCTAAATAAACATAATCAAAAAACAGAATCGAAGTTTTTTATTTAGAAAAAAAATAAGAGCCAAACAACATCGGATGACTTCTTTTGCGCCACCTTGTACATACGTATATAAATTTCGGTTTTCACCGCAATTTGGAGACTTTGTTTTGCACCGATATGTTCTTATGTATTTAGTATACTTTGCATTAACGCGATTTTTAATTTAGGTTTAATACTTTTTAAAAACCTTAACAGCATATGACAACTCGCGCAACTTATTCCGAGTAGCTTTATTAGCCTTTATCAATACTTCCGTAAGTTCTATTTTAATTAAACAAGAATATTTTTAATTTTGCTCGGGAGCTTTGTCTTGCATTCACAGTACGGTTACTCTCTCTAACAATTAATATATCATTTAACATTCAATTTTTCATACCATTTATATATATATTTTTTTTAAACAAGCATATTATTTTTTTAATTTTTTTTTTTATCATATTAATTTGTATTTTACTTTTTCACAAATATTTAACGTTTTATTTCTATTTAAACTGTAACTCATTCACTCAATTTAATTTTTATTCAAATACCTAATGTTGATATATACTGTGACTAAAACTTTATTTTAAGATTGTAAGTCTTTAGTATTAGGATCTCCCAAAATAAAAATAAGATAAAAATAAATGTTAATTTACAGCTTTATTATGAAACTTCCGTATGCCTTCATTTCGTTTTGATATGTGAGTGAAACTAAAATTACTATTATAAAAAAACGAAAACAAACGATACTCCTTTCAAATGAATTTTTTAAAGAGGAAATAGCTTATTTGTTGTCAACGAGGAACGAAAATTGATGAAACGAAATTTCGTTTCAGTTGCATACGTTTTTGCTTTCGTTTTAGGTGAAATGTTATCTAGAATGGTTTTGAATACATTTTATTCATTCAGAAAATACTTAAAAATCTGAAAAATTTTAAAATTTTTCGTAAGCAACGGTAGGAAGTAGGATTTCAAGAGATACATTAAAATTTTCCCAAATATAGATAATTGAATTGGCATACAATTATATTCATCATCTTCAATTGTAAAGTGAACAATCGGAAACATATAGAAAAAAACTTACTCCTGATCAGGTATTGTGAATATATTCCCGGTTTCCCTAAGTATTATTCTGGTCAAATTTATCTGCATTCGGTTTTCATCTTCTTGATTTTTACTTAATCGCTGAAAACACGCATTTAAAAACATTTTGTTAACTATATATGATATTTTGAAACAAAAACAAAATTCAAAAATAGAAATACTACCACTTAAAAATTAAATTTTTTTTGTTGTTACGCGAGAAAAATCTATGGGAAACGTACATACGTGACTAGAAAAAAATCTTTATGGAAAGAAAACGAAAGAGCTTTTGAAAACGTTGTAATAGTAATTTAAAACGAAAGTGAATGAGTTTCGATCGAAACGAAAACTTCCGTTTCGATTATTATAATAAGGCTGTTAGTGTGAAGCAAAACACTCAGATCTAATATTTCATTCAAGACTTTTAAACGTGTATTACCAATAAAAAATGAAAACGCGACATTAATATTTAATTTAGAAAACGTAATGGGAAAGCACCTTTCAACATTTAAAGACAACCTATTATTTTGGCACCAAGTGTTTAATCTATTTAAATCGTTCTGCAAATCAAAAAAATCATTTATATAACGAACTTTAAAGAATATCTTCAAATCGTCATAATCGTATAAAGAAGATAGTTTGAATTTCGAAAACAAGAACCGATATCATTTATAAATAAAAGGAAAAATACCGGCCCGAGGATACTACCTTGGGGAATATCTGAGGTAGCTGTAAAAGAAATTGATTTGATACTATCTATTACGACATGGCATAGTCGATTATGTAAGTAAGAATCCATTCAATTCAAAAAAACCGAATGGAAGCCAATTTTTTTATTTTTTAAATATAAATTTTATGTAAAACTTTATCAAAAACTTTAGAAAAATCCGTGTAAATGGTATCAACCTGACATCGTTCTTCAAAAGCAGAAAAACAGTAATCCGTAAAAACTACTAAATTAGTAACAGTCGACCGACCAGAGACAAATCCATGTTGGTGGTGATCTCTTTTACATAATTTCGAGACTCTTGAAAGTTTAGATATGGGGCGATAGTTAGATATGTCGCTTTTACTGCCATTCTTAAAGTAATATTAGCTATTTTCCATCTATCAATAAAGACACCGGAAGGTAATTAAAAATGCGGTGGCTTGGGTGGATCTCCAAAACATCCAAAACAAAAACAAGAAGCCACAGCTCGAGGGGGGCACCGGCGCAGGAAGTTCCAATTTAGAAAAAAAGAGGAAAAATCAAAAAAACAATGTTTTAAACGTTATAAAAAGAGCAGCTTTATTTCCAGGTGTTGTTACCTTTGCGGTTCCGATAAGAGTCCGATCTCTAAATCAAGCGGCAAAACAAAAGCCGTAATTAAATAATAACAACAAATTTAAGAAGTATTGATATTTACAGTGGCCGAAGTGCCAACTGTAAATATTCATAAAAAATATATACAATTTCAAATTTGTAAAGAGAAAAAAAATTATTTACGACGTTTGGCGTAAACATTGCCGCCCGCCTTGCAGCGTCGCTGCAATCAAGATGAAAATCGAATAAATAACTTAAGATACATAAGTCCAAGAATTTCAAAAATACGTAAGAGGGGTTACATATTAGTTAGTTGTGACATGCGGTTCAAAAATTTAAAATAAATTGCCGTAATTCAAACTATGTAAATGTTTTTCAATTCAAAAACTATTTGAAAAACCAAACAAAAAATGATATGTCAATGTCGAACTAGCTCGGTGAAATGCTCCATTGTCCAAAATCGTCTCGGCTAGAATGCGAGGGTTTATTGATTGCCGCTAGGGGCGAGGTCCAATATTAATGACTGTAGAGTAACGAGTGATACATTGCCGAGACGGACAAGGTCCCATAAATGGCGAGTGTCAGCGAGCGATGACGACTGACTGTTCGGGCTCCGATTCTGCGGTGAGCGTGCTATGAGACGGACGAGGTCCCTTATTAGACGCTTTTTGATCCAAACTAGTGCTACTAGTACTCGCGCATGGAGACGGACGGGGTCCCTTCGCTTTTTTAAAGTAACTAGAGCAGGTAGTATTTGCGCATGGAGACGGACGAGGTCCCTTCGCAATTTGAAAATGACTAGAATCTCCTTTAATTGTGCATGGAGACGGACGAGGTCCCTTCACATTTTAAAGAGTTCTAGATTCACGAGAGATCCCACGTTGGAACGAACTAGGTTCTTAACTAGGCGCATTTTGAGACCGACTAGTGACTATACGACAATCAAAAAACATAAAAATATGTGACGAAATTTTATGGCTCTAACAACAGCCAGAATAAAAGATACGTTAATATTTCTTGCCATTTATTTCCACTCATTTATCTAAATTCGCTTCAAAAGAAAAAATGCAAAAAAATACTCTATCCAAATTTTAAAAGAAAATTGTAAAATATGAATCTGTTTGCAAACTAAAGATGAAAGTTATAACAACAAAAAAAATGCGTTGAGCTAGTCATCAATACAAACGAGATAGCATTTGACGACTTTCAACAAACAACTATATTAAACGGTGTAAATCGACTCGAATGAACTGACATCTTTTGGGGCAAACTAGAGGGTTTTAACTTTAAAAATTTGGCTTTATAGCTATACAAATGCGAGATAGGTTGCTGCTGCACAACATTAAAATTACAGCATTTATTTTGGGAGGACGATCGAGGTCCTTTTCGAGGGGTTTTAGACATGTGAAGCAAAAAGTGGTGGTTCGATTTACACACCTTACAACTACTTTCACTACGACAATCTTTACTCAAATGAGTGTGCGCAAGACACCGAGAACAATGACGGTTTCGTACAACTGCCTTTAAACGATCATGTTTATTCATTTCTAAAAATTGGCTACAAAAACTAAGTGGATGGCCACCTTTACAGATGCGACAAACCACAGCACGAGAATTTGCAACTTCCTTAGAAGTTTGCTTTTTTACAATCGAATTAGAAACAAGTGTTGTAAAAGAAGACACATTTGTATCAGGCAGAGGACCGGTCAGAATCCAACCAAAAACAGATTCTTGAGCCAACAAAGATTGACAAACTTTTTGCCTGATGCCATCACAAATAATTGTGGGATAAAGATCACCACCGATGAGCACATCAACTTGATTATTCTTCAAAAAATTGGGATCAGCCAACTTTAAGCCTTTCATTGATTCGTCCAGCACAAAATTGGATGAATATGTTGGCAACTTTCCAGTAACCTGCGGTAACACAAAACTAGATGCTTCGATTCTAAGCTGGGGGTTGATGGGCGAGCTCAAAATAAAATGAAATTTTTTCTGAATATGTGCAGATGTGACGTTGTTCAGACCAGAAACTTTTGCGTTTGCCTTTTCGACTGGCAGTTTCAGTAATTTCTGAAGTCGCTCGGAAATAAAAGTTCCTTCAGAACCAGAATCAACTAAAGCTCTAGCTGTAAAAGTAGATCCCGAATTACATATTTGCACCATAGCTGTGCCGAGAAGTACACCCTTGGAAAAAGTCGGAAAACAAGACCGCAAATTTTCCACGATAGGTGTCGAAGTAGACTGTAACTGCAGAGATGGGGTAACACACTGTTCGCTGCCTTCAGATGCAGCAGAGGATGGTTGAAAACTACGTGATTTTCCAGAAAAACCACGATGCAGAGTGGTGTGATGTCGCTGCCCACAAATTGAGCAGTTAAATCCACTACTGCAGTCCTTCACTTGGTGAGATGGTGCCAAACAATTTATGCACAAATGCAATTTCTTCACCTTCCAAAAACGATTAGAGGGGCGCATGTTCAAAAATTTGGGACACTTCATAATGGTATGGTGCCGCGAAAAACAAAGTCGACAATCCATACTAGCAACATCTTCTTGTGATGTATCATTATTTAAGTGAGACGAGTATAATGGTTTTTTAGAACACGATTTATTTGACAATGGCTTTGTGATCGACGCCCCTTGAAGATCTGAAACCGTTTCTAAGGTTTGAAATCGACGAGAAAGAAATGCGTCCAAATCAGACCACTTTGGAACGTCCGATTTCATTTCGATGGACTGTTCCCATAAATCCAATGTCATTGCTGGTAACCGGGTTGAACAAACAAAAACTAAAATTGCATCCCAGTTACCAGTGTCGATGCCATGCATTTTTAAAGCGGTAACACAGTTGTTGATATCACGGTGTAGCTTTTTAATAAAACTACCAGATTCAACAGAAACCTTTGCAAGGCCAAAAAGAATTTTTAGTTGGCTATTTATCAAGATACGCTTATTTTCATAGCGATCTGATAAATTTTGCCAAGCTGACGAGAAACCATTATTCGTGAGCGGCGATTTGTTCATGATGTCTTTTGCCTCACCACTGGTCTTCTGTTTGAGGTGATACAGCTTTTCTACTGGGGATAATCTCGAATTCGAAATATAAATGGCAGTGAACATATCACGAAAACTAGGCCATGAAAGATAATCCCCATTAAAAACATCTGTATCACAGGGAGGCACATTAACTCCAAAATCTAAATTATCAAAAACCAGGGTAGGCTGTGAATCAAATTGCGACAGTAGTGTTGGAGGGGGTTGCAAAACTGGAGACGTCTGCGAGATTTGAGGTGCTTGCGAAATGGGAGAGTAATGCGGAGACGAAGGAGAATGCGAGGCTGGAAGCATGTCCGTAACAATATCGGAAGAAGATATGCTTGGGGGTGCTGTCTCGATACGATGGAACTCAAAGAGCTAAAATACTCTTCCATCGCAGCAGCACAGGCAATATAAGCCGAAAAACAAGTTTGGTATAATGATTTTACCCTACAAACTTCCTCGGGTCCATGATCACCCGATATAGCCTTAACCGCAGACAAGCATCCCTTATACGTCTGTTTCAACGTAACCCAGAGCTCCTTAAGCTCCTTTTTGTGCACCTCTAATGTGCAAATGGAGTGATCTGTTTTCGAAAAAAAATTAAAATTATCTACAAATTTAATAACTGCCTCAGCAGCACTTTCAAAATTCCTTATTGAATCCATTACTGTTTATTTTAAAAAGTAAATAACACAACAAACAAAACTTTAAATAAAGCAACAAATATTACAAAAAAAATATTTGCGCAACAAAATTATTTAAAGTGTAAAGATATTCTTACTTTAAAAAACAAAATGCGAACAAAAAAACAAGAAAAATGGATCAAAGAAATATTTTGTTTGAAATTTGAAAATATCTGTAAAACAAACTCCCAAAAATAGGCAAAAGTACCCACAAAAACAATTTTATCGAAAACACAAATAAAAATTAAAATTGTTAAAAAGTACACAAAATTCAAACAACTAGCAGACAGAAAAAAAATATAAATAAAAACGAACCCAAAAAAAATGCGCAAAACCAAAAACAAATCTTATAAACAATTTAATGCAATGCAAAAAATACACGAAAAGTATTTTGCATTAAATATTCACAAAATTTATGTTTGCGCCTTTCAATTTGTTTGCTGCTGTTGTTGTTGGGCCGTCTGTCCAATTGCGCAAAACAAAAAAAAAGTGTCTGTGCAAGCGCAGGTGCACTTTGTTGATGCGTGCTTATGCGTGTTGTTGTTGTCTAACACTTATTTTTTTTATACGACGAACTGCTTCGGTCTGCTTTCTTTTTTATGCGTTCTGTCTGAGTTGACAAAACCAAAGCACAAAAAAGTAAGTAGGTACCTTAGCACGTATAAAAAAACAATAACAAAGACTAGCGCGGGTGTGGGTACTGCAAATAAATGCAGTTTGAAGCGACCGAAAAAACAAAATAAGTGGAAGGGCAAGAAACGAAAAAAAAAGAGTTCCACTCGAAAAGCAATAACAATTTCACCAAAAGAACGAACAGTTTTTGTTGTTGTTTATTAAGAAACAAAGCAACAAAAATTGTTTCGCTATTTGAAATGTAATTTTTAAATGCAAAAAAATTAACTCTATCCGCAATGTCACTAAACTAAATGTAACACACCTGGTATTTTCGAAATCCAAAAAATAAAGCGCTCCAAAGGGTTTCCAAAAATTTTCCAAATCAGCGATACTTCACTGCAGCTCCAGCTCGAAGGACCAATAAAAATGCGGTGGCTTGGGTGGATCTCCAAAACATCCAAAACAAAACAAGAAGCCACAGCTCGAGGGGGGGCACCGGCGCAGGAAGTTCCAATTTATAAAAAAATAAGGTAAAATCAAAAAAACAATGTTTTAAACGTAATAAAAGAGCAGCTTTATTTCCAGGTGTTGTTACCTTTTCGGTTCCGATAAGAGTCCGATCTCTAAATCAAGCGGCAAAACAAAAGCCGTAATTAAATAATAACAACAAATTTAAGAAGTATTGATATTTACAGTGGCCGAAGTGCCAACTGTAAATATACATAAAAAATATATACAATTTCAAATTTGTAAAGAGAAAAAATAATATTTACGACGTTTGGCGTAAACAGTAATGATAGGTAGAAAAGTAGCACAAATGTTTGCATAAACTAAAAGCACAATTTTTGAAAAAGATAGAAGAGAAACCATTACAATCAGCTTTAACTGATAATTTTAAATTTTGAATTCCTCGCATTACATTATTGTCAGAAATGCTCAAAGAATCAAAATCAACATACGATTAAATGTGACCAAAAGCAGTAAAATCAGTTGGAATTGAAACAAATTAAAAATTTGCAAACAAATTAGCAATACCGATAGCAGAATTTGAAGAATTACCATTCAAAGTCATGAAAGATGGAATGTCAGACCGGGTTTTTTTCGATAAAATTATTATATAAAAATTTGATTCTTGATTTTAAATTTAATATCCTTTGTGTATGTTCAAATCTTACTTACAAATTTTATTAGTTTAACATACAGTCGACGCTCTAAGGACAGCAGGTAACACTTAATTGTTATCGCGCTGTCCTCGGTTTATGATAGCATTTTATGACTATTTTTACAAACAGTAGTATACGCATAGATATCATAAATATTTGCTATTCGGAATAACACTATTTGCCAGTCGCACGCATCACTAATGCGTCTGGCATTTCTTTATTTACAGTCCACAAGAATTGAAGGAAAAGGATAGTATTCATATTGCTATCACTTGTCTGAAGTAATTTAGTTTTAATGACGGTCGCTTATCACATCTTTTTGTTATGTACAATTGTCGCGTCGTCTATATTTAAGGTTAACCTTAGTTTTAAGAATTTTTGTATAAATACGACGAGAATTCTAAAATAAAATCAGTAATTTACAACTACTCTAAACATTTGATCCTTTGTGTTGTGTTCTTGAAGAATTCCCCACCAGTGGTAAGATCTTCAAGGCACAATTTGAATCAATTAATTCTAAAAAAAAAAATATATTAGGTGTACAAATAAGTTTCCGCCGTTTTGAGAAAGATGGCGTGGCACGAGGTTTACGTTGGAATTCGCAGATGGTAACCTACTTGAAAATTAGTTTGTTTATTCCAGAACAACATAACCTTATCATGTTATTAAGTTCGAATTAGCATCATATATTTTTCTTCATCTAAAAATGTCTCAATTTGAGCCAACTAAGTGTCATTTGCGGGAACTTTTAATTTATTTTTTTAATTTAAAAAAATCTGCTGCTGAGTCGCATCGATTGCTCGTAGAAGCATATAATGAGGATGCTTTGAGTGAGAGAACATGTCGTGAGTGGTTTTAAAAATTTAAAAAAGGTGATTTTGACATAAAAGACAAAGATCGCAGTGGATCGTACGAGGATGCAGATTTGGAGAAATTATTGGGTGAAGATTCGTCTCACACACAAAAGGAACATGCACTTAGTTTAGAAGTCACTCAGCAAGCAGTCTCACATCGTTTAAAATCGTTTAAATATTATTTTATTAACAAAAAACGGCGGAAACTTATTTGTACACCTAATATAGTTATTATAAAAAAAAAATATACAAACATAATTAAAAAAAAATTAAAGAAGTTTTAATAAATAAAAAGTGTTGTTTAAAAAAAAAAAATGAAGCGACTCCACAGCTAAATAGTGGAGGAAGTATTGAAAAATAAAAAATTAAGTGTTGTGAAATCTATAGGTGTGTAAAAAATCTACAAACACACGAAAACAGACCAATCAGAATTCAAACCTTGCTCGAGTACAAGCAAGCTATTAAAAGAAAGTGGTGTGAGTTTCAGGAGAACCACACGAAATTAAAAGTTTTTGGCGTCACCAAGGAGCAATATTAGGAGTTTCGATACTACGAAGAGATTGACGAGGTAGTAAACGAGGGCAGAAGGCTGATTATCAAATATAGAGACGAAGGCGCCAAACAAACCGAAGAAGAGGAAGTTGCGTGAGACGAAAAAGGTATCAGCGTTGAAAAGAGGAATTCAAATGAGTCCTTTCGAATTGATCGATTTCTGGACAAAGCTGCTAGGTTACGCAGTGAAATTGGAGACATGCTGGAGGGAACGGAGACAGAAGAGGAATGGCTACTTACAAAAAAACATCTGGAATGCAGCTTCAAAAAAGTACAGGATGCGTTTAGCGGTTGCAGCAAGCATCAGGACAGTCTGAGGGAAATCTATGTCGAATTAGATTATGTTGAAAGTGAGCTGACATGCGCACTGAAGATAATGGTAAGAAGGTACCATAAGTCTTTAGATCGTCCACCAACACAACTAAAATTGGAGGACATAAAAATATCCATATTTTATGGGGATGGGAGTGGGTTTCGTTCCACGATTTATTCCAAAATCTGATTCATGACTGTGTAAGTATTTCAAACGTTGAGAAAATGTACCGTTTGAAAGCACATGTCACATGTTGTTAAACTTCCATTTAAAGAAGATGTTGAGCTTGGCGATTCCAAAAAGCAAGCAGTGGCCAGGTTCCTCAATCTAGAGAAACGGTTGAATTTCGATCAGCAGTTAAAACAGCAGTACGTGCCATTTATGAGGGAGTATTTGGAATTAGGACACATGAGACAGTCTCCGGGAGAAAAGTTAGGTAAATACTATTTACCTCATCAGGCGGTAATTCGGGAAAGCAGTGCAACAACGAATCTCAGGGTGGTATTTGATGCTTCCGCAAAAACAACTAACGGTCGTAGTTTAAACGACATTTTGCTGATCGGGTCAAGGCTGCAAAAGGATATATTTGATATTATTATCAAATGGAGAATATGGAAATATGTAATAACAGCAGACGTGGAAAAGATGTATCGATAGGTAAAAATTGCAGAAAAAGATCTAGATTATCATTATATATTATGGAGAGAGGACGAAAAGAAGCCGATTGAAGAATTTAAGCTTTGTACAGTCACATATGGAACAGCATCAGCACCATTTCTTGCTGTACGTACACTTCAGGAAATAGCGAACAGTTGTTTAGATAGCAACGAAAAAATTAGCAACATAATAAAAAGCGATTTCTATATGGATGATCTAATGACAGGGTCTCATACAACGGATGACTGCCGATTTATTTATTCACAAATTACAAACGTGATGGACAAAGCTGGGTTTCATCTAAGAAAGTGGGTTTCAAACGATCCAGAAGCTATTAAGTATGCCAGCAGTACCAAGGCCAACGAAGTGCTTGACCTTGTGTTTACATTGGGACCCAAAAAGTGATGACTTCAGGTTTAAAGTAAACGTTCCTAAGCAAGGAAAGACAACGAAAAGAGCTGTATTGTCAAGTATAGCAAATATATTTGACCCCCTCGGATGGCTCGCTCCAGTGACAATATTAGGTAAAATTTTTATGCAAAAGTTGTGGTTGTCGAATAAGAAATGGGATGATGAATTGGAAGAAGAACTGATTAAATATTGGCACCAGTTTGCAGAGGTCCTACCAAAAATCGAGATGATCATAGTTTGATACAAGTAACTGAAGAAGAAAAGGCGGAGATTCATGGCTTTGCGGATGCTTCAGATAAGGCATATACAGCTGTAGTCTATATCAAGGTTGGGTTTTCGGTAAGGATGCTGACTGCAAAGACGAAAGTAAATCCAATTAAAAATAGGAAAACCATACCAAAATTGGAGTTGTGTGCAGCTCATCTCTTAGCAAAATTACTGCCGAAAATTAAGAGTATAATCAACATTCAAAGAGCAATTTACGGCTGGAGTGATTCTATGATAACATTAACTTGGATCAGCAGTAATAAATACAAAGAAAAATGTATTCGAAACATAGTTAACGATATCAAAACTTTAATGCCAGAGTTGCAATGGCAACATGTAAAGTTAGGTGACAAATGGCAAAAATGATTAGTATCAAGCAGCAACTACAGTTAGATTTTTCAGACGAGATCGGACGTCTTAAAAAACAAATGCAACTGTACGTCAAAAACAGTTTATTGGCGTTAAATCCATTTCTGGATGAAAAAGGAGTGTTAAGAGTAGGAGGAAGGCTGCAAAATTCATCGGCGCTATTTGACACAAAGCATCCTGTGTTGTTACGAAAATTACACTTAACAACTTTATTTGTGCGCAGATTCCATAAAATAACTTTGCATGGAGGAATTAACATAATGATAGCAAATATAAGAGAGCAATATTAAATAATTGGGTTGCGGAATTTACTGAAGAACTACGTGCGAACATGTGTGAAATGTATTCGATATCAACAAAGAGCCATCGAACAACTTATGGGGAATTTGCCGAGTTGCAGAGTGGAAGCTAATTATCCATTCATCAACACTGGAATAGATTACGCAGGACCAATTAAAATGTGCGTATCGAAAGGACGCGGACAGAAGGCATATAAAGGATATATTTCCGATTTTGTTTGCATGTCTACTAAGGCAATACACCTCGAGGCAGTAAGTGAATTATCAACGGATGCATTTTTGGCAGCATTAAGAAGATTTTTGCAAGAAGGGGTAAGTCGAACAGCTTATATTCGGACAATGGAACAAATTTTGTTGGAGCTGCAAGGAAATTGGACAAGGACTTTGTAAAAGCTATTAAGGATAATAATAGTGTTGCACCAATTCTCGAATCAGAAGGGGTTAAATGGCATTTTATTCCCCCGGCAAGTCCACACTTCGGAGGAATATTGGAGGCTGGCGTGAAGTCAGTCAAGTATCATCTGAGACGTATGACAGATGACGTGAATTTGACGTTTGAAGAAATGTCTACTCTGTTGTACCAGATTGAAGCAGTTTTGAATTCGCGACCGCTGTATTCATTAGGAGAAGGCGTTGAAGATATAACCGTACTTACTCCAGGTCATTTTCCGATTTGGCGTCCACTATTGGGAGCAGCAGAACCTATAACGGAAGAAAGGATTGGAATACTAGATCGTTGGAGACTCATCCAGAAAATTAGGACAGACTTTTGGAAAAAATGGAAGGAGGAATATATAGAAAGTTTGCAGCAGCGCACAAAGTGGAAGGTGTCGACGCCAAATGTTAAAGAGGGTCAAGTTGTTTTGGTCAAGGATAAAACAACACAGCCAGCTAAATGGCCATTAGGACGCATAACAGAGATACATCCAGGGTCTGATGGAAAAGTCAGAGTGGTAACGCTAAAGTTACAATATGGGATACTGAAACGTCCAATTCATAAGATTTGTCCACTAGA